>KZ652142.1:9713-20171 GCA_001010745.2 Gerris buenoi
TTTTTTTTTTTGCATTTGTACCTGAGGGTGGATAACGGTGCTGCAGGGTTTTAGCGTTGCCTTGGTGGCATGATTTGTTACAGAGGGAAGTGTTTGTATATAAGTCACAGCTGTTAGTTTATAATACGGCGTGTTGGATATAGAAAGGGGGGGTAGATATGAGAGAGGGTGATAGCGTAAAGGGGGGTTGCTCAGCCCGGGGGTCTAGACGCGTCCGTATCTCGTAGCGAACTAAACCTTTACTTCACTCTCCCCACTCCCTTCACCTCCAACCCCCTTCTCCCTTCCGTATTAAGCTGAGTTTATCCCGGCGACAGTTGGACACGCTACTAAAACCGAGCTCAACTTAGAAGTTAAAAATTAGTAGTAGTTAAAAAAAGAGCACTCTAAACCAGATAAGGAATCTGAACCAGATCAGCGACGGCTTAAAAGGACTTCAACTAAAATATTTGTGTAAAATACGAGTATTGCGGTTTTCTGGCCTACCTCAACTCCTTAACTTAACCACCCTTTCCCCTTTCAAAACTTTTATTGAATCGATTATAAAACTCTACGACGGGCAGGTATGGAATAAATACAACGATACAATTTATTTGTTGATATCCAACGAGGAAAAAATAGTAAAACTAACCTAAGCCGTTAATTATTTCGTGCAATTTACAGACTAACTGAACTATTAACAAAATACAGACATTTATTAAATGAATTTATATAAAGCTGCGCAGGCAATAGCAAAAAAAAGTTAGTTTTTTTGTACAATACAGTAGGACCCCGTTACCAGACAAATTCAGGCACAGGATAGTGATAGTATTTGTGTTAACATATGTATGAATAGATTAAATGTACAACATAAACATTATATATGTAATAACAAATGAATCAACATACATTTGTACATTGCTATCAGTGTCCAACAGTTAGCTTTACTGAATACAACATCACAAGTCGTCAGTCCATCTTGTGTTTGCTTCGAGTCAACATCACGATGTACCACAGCCCTGAAGATGCTTTCAGTAGTGGAAGCGAAACGTCGGACTTCAAATCCTTCGTGACGCGGATTTCACCGGAAACCCAAGCTGTTTATAACGAGTCTACCCGGGGAAGCCTACGCACTAAGTTTGAATACAACATCTTATAAAAATTTAAATTTTTCAGTGCATTTTTCAAGATGTCATTGTATACAGGGTCAGTGAGAATGTTCTTAATAAACGATTTTTGCGATATAATATTCAACGATGCAAACTTGAATTCTCTATTAAGGACCGTCTGGATTACTGAGGTTTCCGGATTACCACGTGTCCGAATTAACGGGACTGTAATTGGTATTACGACGTAGCAACCATATTATATATTTTCATTATACAATTATAATAATTAGCTTCTAGGTCAATTAAAAAGCATCATTGAAGATTTCGTTATTTAAAAAAAAAAGTATACAATAAAATAAATGATAAGCACAAATAGTAATATAGTAGACCGGGGCTGGTTGTTAAATGGGGTAGGTTGTTACATTCTGAATTTAAATTGAACTGAGGAGGAGAGGTCTACAATACATATCACAGTCTGTCAAGGAAACCTTAGTTCTTCCGTTATCAGCTTGAGGACAGATTCCTTCATTCTACAGATATTTACTGGCTGTGTGTTCTACTGATTTATGTTTTAAACCCCTAAAAGTAAAAAAGTCGGTGCTACAAAATTTGTTCTGCAGTCTTCATTTGTTTTAATGTAGCTTTTTTAAATAGTATATAGAATATCACAATTTATTAGATTTTTTTAAACGTATATGGGTAGACGCTTTACTCGATTGCGTCCAAAATGGCAACACGGGGCTGGTTGTTACGAGGTAAGTTGTTACACTGTAACAACCTGCCCCATTACTGCTTATCTGTAATAACCAACCCTAGGAATGTAAATTATTATTAAATAACTGTTTAAACCGAGAGAACAAAAATTATCAGAAAAAAAGATCCATTTTTATCGCAAACGGATATAAAGTTTATTTTTTAACTTTATATCTAAGTACCTAGATATAAATCAAATTGATAAATTTGATGTTGTTCAATTTTTCTAACCCAAGCTACCTAATGTAATTAGGTAGCTGTAATTAAAATAAGGAACATATTACTTGAATCTAAGATGTATAAAAAGGTGTTCGAATGAGGTACTTGATAAATTCAAGACATTTGGAACGTCAATAAACAGTTTCTAACAACTTTCAACACACAAGTTCCTTTATTACCAATATAACTTTATGAACCTANGGTGCTGCAGGGTTTTAGCGTTGCCTTGGTGGCATGATTTGTTACAGAGGGAAGTGTTTGTATATAAGTCACAGCTGTTAGTTTATAATACGGCGTGTTGGATATAGAAAGGGGGGTAGATATGAGAGGGGGTGATAGCGTAAAGGGGGGTTGCTCAGCCCGGGGGTCTAGACGCGTCCGTATCTCGTAGCGAACTAAACCTTTACTTCACTCTCCCCACTCCCTTCACCTCCAACCCCCTTCTCCCTTCCGTATTAAGCTGAGTTTATCCCGGCGACAGTTGGACACGCTACTAAAACCGAGCTCAACTTAGAAGTTAAAAATTAGTAGTAGTTAAAAAAAGAGCACTCTAAACCAGATAAGGAATCTGAACCAGATCAGCGACGGCTTAAAAGGACTTCAACTAAAATATTTGTGTAAAATACGAGTATTGCGGTTTTCTGGCCTACCTCAACTCCTTAACTTAACCACCCTTTCCCCTTTCAAAACTTTTATTGAATCGATTATAAAACTCTACGACGGGCAGGTATGGAATAAATACAACGATACAATTTATTTGTTGATATCCAACGAGGAAAAAATAGTAAAACTAACCTCAGCCGTTAATTATTTCGTGCAATTTACAGACTAACTGAACTATTAACAAAATACAGACATTTATTAAATGAATTTATATAAAGCTGCGCAGGCAATAGCAAAAAAAAGTTAGTTTTTTTGTACAATACAGTAGGACCCCGTTACCAGACAAATTCAGGCACAGGATAGTGATAGTATTTGTGTTAACATATGTATGAATAGATTAAATGTACAACATAAACATTATATATGTAATAACAAATGAATCAACATACATTTGTACATTGCTATCAGTGTCCAACAGTTAGCTTTACTGAATACAACATCACAAGTCGTCAGTCCATCTTGTGTTTGCTTCGAGTCAACATCACGATGTACCACAGCCCTGAAGATGCTTTCAGTAGTGGAAGCGAAACGTCGGACTTCAAATCCTTCGTGACGCGGATTTCACCGGAAACCCAAGCTGTTTATAACGAGTCTACCCGGGGAAGCCTACGCACTAAGTTTGAATACAACATCTTATAAAAATTTAAATTTTTCAGTGCATTTTTCAAGATGTCATTGTATACAGGGTCAGTGAGAATGTTCTTAATAAACGATTTTTGCGATATAATATTCAACGATGCAAACTTGAATTCTCTATTAAGGACCGTCTGGATTACTGAGGTTTCCGGATTACCACGTGTCCGAATTAACGGGACTGTAATTGGTATTACGACGTAGCAACCATATTATATATTTTCATTATACAATTATAATAATTAGCTTCTAGGTCAATTAAAAAGCATCATTGAAGATTTCGTTATTTAAAAAAAAAAGTATACAATAAAATAAATGATAAGCACAAATAGTAATATAGTAGACCGGGGCTGGTTGTTAAATGGGGTAGGTTGTTACATTCTGAATTTAAATTGAACTGAGGAGGAGAGGTCTACAATACATATCACAGTCTGTCAAGGAAACCTTAGTTCTTCCGTTATCAGCTTGAGGACAGATTCCTTCATTCTACAGATATTTACTGGCTGTGTGTTCTACTGATTTATGTTTTAAACCCCTAAAAGTAAAAAAGTCGGTGCTACAAAATTTGTTCTGCAGTCTTCATTTGTTTTAATGTAGCTTTTTTAAATAGTATATAGAATATCACAATTTATTAGATTTTTTTAAACGTATATGGGTAGACGCTTTACTCGATTGCGTCCAAAATGGCAACACGGGGCTGGTTGTTACGAGGTAAGTTGTTACACTGTAACAACCTGCCCCATTACTGCTTATCTGTAATAACCAACCCTAGGAATGTAAATTATTATTAAATAACTGTTTAAACCGAGAGAACAAAAATTATCAGAAAAAAAGATCCATTTTTATCGCAAACGGATATAAAGTTTATTTTTTAACTTTATATCTAAGTACCTAGATATAAATCAAATTGATAAATTTGATGTTGTTCAATTTTTCTAACCCAAGCTACCTAATGTAATTAGGTAGCTGTAATTAAAATAAGGAACATATTACTTGAATCTAAGATGTATAAAAAGGTGTTCGAATGAGGTACTTGATAAATTCAAGACATTTGGAACGTCAATAAACAGTTTCTAACAACTTTCAACACACAAGTTCCTTTATTACCAATATAACTTTAAAAACCTAACCCACAGCAGGGGTAGGTTGTTACAATTTAAGTTATCTCAGATTGTAACTCCCTGCGACAAACGACGAGAATGTTAAGAGCCGAAAAAAATAATTGAGGCAGCCAAGAGTTAGTTTTAAAGAACTAATGTTAAATTACTTTCATAAAACTTATGGCATGGCCACATAAAAATAATGGCTGTATGGCCGATATATAGCCAATGCCAAAAAAAAATAAATAAATAAATAAATAAAAATGAATAAAAAATAAAAATAAATAATAAAAAGTGTAACAACCAGCCGTTGTTTTGGCTTGTTTCAATTCATACACTACTATAGCTAGAAACATGAAATTTGGCACACAGGTACATCTCGGCATTTTAGACAACTGGACAAATTGGAGTTTTCACACTTAATATTTCCAAGATGGCGGCCCGGCCAATATGGCGGGTGACTAAAAAAGTTTTTAGTTACCATGGCATGTTATACATCAATTTAAAGGTGTGGAAGTGTGGAAAAAGAATAAGCAACTGTTACACTTAATATTTAACTTAATCGTACAGAAACCGGCGATTATCGCCTCACGTACTTACGAGAAGCGCGCCTTTTTTGTTTTTATAATAAAACAATTAAGAGGGTTTCAATAATAACGTGTAACAAAAAATTATTAAAAACTGTTTCGTTTATTTTTATTTAAAATGTAACCCATTTAAATATTTCCATGAAGTTATTTTTATGGTTAATTTTGGTATAATGCTCAATAATAATTACGTGTAACCCCCAAGTATAATAATTAAGTGAAAACTCTAAGCAACTAACAAATGGATAACATTACACCTAAGTATTTAGGTATGTACTTATACATGAGAAAGTTTAAAACGTGATGTATTGGACAGATTTATTTTAATAAATACAGAAAGATTAGTTACATATATGATTTTTAAATTCATAGATTAAAAGTTAACCATGATGTTAATTAACATCAACTATATCTCTTTAGACCTTTGGGCTTACACTAAAAAGAAAAATTGGTTAAGGAACATTGTGAGAAAAGGATGTTAGAAACACAAGGAGACAGTAATTACTGGAGCCTTAGAAACGAAAGGACAAAAATAGAACACCCAAGCATAATAATTCACGGCTATTTCATGCAACAAGAATAAACTCCATTCTTTTCTTTCCCATAAAAAATCATTTGTATTCCTTAAAATGGGACATTATTTTTAAAAAGAAATATGTGTTAGGCTTGCATATAATTTATTATAATTATTTTTTGTGTATATTTAACCTTTAACCTAATTTCATTTTTTTAAAGAAGTTTGTGTAACATTATTTATAGCGATAAAGACATACTTGAGAAATATATATATACATATATATTATTATTAATTTTTTACTTTTTACTTCTATTTTTACTTTCTAATTTACTTAGTAACCAGTGTGTCCCACGACAGAGTATTAAAGAGTAAACATAAGTTTATTTGTGGATTTTATATAGAATTTTTTTTAGAACAACTTTTGCTAGATCTTAAAAGACTAAAAATGGTATTATCTTAAATTTTTTACAGGGTGTAATATATTTTTAAAAACTTTAAAAAATAACTATGAGTATAAAAGTTACCATTATTTTTTATGATGACGAAAAATATTATTATATAATGTGGTTTACAATATCAAAAACACGTGTTAATATTAAATTTCAGTTCAATACTGAATTATTAAATTTTAGTTTATTTTCAGAAAATAAACAATAAGTTATCAATAATAAATAGTTCACACTGTTTATGTCATGTTATTAATTCCTGGATAATTGTGTGGATGAGCTGATATAGCTGAAAATAAATGTCATGGGCCGTAACCAATATTATCCTGCAGCACTTTAAAATGTTTACCGAGAATTTATAAATAGAATTTGCTCAGAATTAGGTGGAACATTTGAATGTTTTTCTTTATTTTTCTTATTTCTTATTTGATTGTTTTTTTATTTTTTTATGTTTGTTGAAATTTAAGTTATCTAGCTATATGTAAATTATAAATTAAAAATTACTAGTTCTGAAATAGTCCAGTCAATTTATCATAATTCATTGCAAAAGGTCCGGTATTTATGATTTTTGGATACGTTCTAGGAACTAGCACTACTAGTAAAAACCCAAGTTTGCAGAATCCTAACAGAAAAACCTTGAAATTTTCCCACTTTTTTCAGTTTCTTATCTCTATCTCCTTTTCTGAGCATCTGAGAGAAAAAATGGTTGTGGTTGTACCAATTTTGTAGAGGAGAAAATTTACTAATATTTCATATCAATAGCTTTTTTCTCTACGGACTACAGTTTTCTAATTACAGAGCATCGAAAATACGATTATTTTGAAAAAATACTTAGGCCAGTCAAAACATACTTAATAAATTGCTAAATTCGCAAAGAGTGATGTAGTTCTAATTTTTTATATGTTGTTCGGACCAGTTAGGGTAGTGTGATCTTAAAGTTTGCAGCTTCGAAAAACCTGTGCTAGCTGCGTAATATGTGAAAAACTGGAAAANAGTCTAGGGGGGCTGAGCCCCCCTAATATTTGATAATAAATATTAAAAAATAATTAGTAAGCTTTAGAGTGACCCTGAATAGAGACAACTAAATAGCTTTTATTATTAAAACAGCAAATTACGGAACGTCCATGGATGTATTTTCTTTTAGGCCTACATAATATTAAGCTTCTACTTTTTAGAGGTCTTTTAATTCTTCAAAATAGATACTAAAAATGTATATTTTTTAAATAATAAATTCAACGTATGTGTGTGTATGTTCCTTTTACAAATCTACTGTTTTAGTCCAATCTCGATGAAAATTTGCACTCTTGGAGAATATCACTGTCTACATGAATTTTCGAAATTTAAATTTGGTGCACAGGGGAAAGGTACAACTAATAAATACGGGATCAATGTAATGAATACCCTTCATGATGCAAAAGCTCTTTAAGAGAATAGTAACTGTTCTTAGTTACACTTTTGCCATATTTTCATTTAGAAAAATAATTTATCCTAGAAAACTATCTTAACAAAGAGGAGGGGATATAGAAATACGTGGGNAATTCGCAAAGAGTGATGTAGTTCTAATTTTTTTTATATGTTGTTCGGACCAATTAGGGTAGTGTGATCCTAATTATGCAGCTTCGAAAAACCTGTGCTAGCTGCGTAATATGTGAAAAACTGAACAAATTCGGACTTTTTTCAGTTCTTTCCATATAACTCATACACTATGCGTTTTTCGATGTTAGTCGTTATTACTATTAAGTTCAGTAAATTTGCAGCATGATTCTATGCTCTATTTTTTCGTTGAATGCCCAAAAATTGCTATAAGAAGTGGTATAGGTACATTTCATAAAAATTACAATTTTCCGTCTTTGTTATTTTAACGATTACTACAGAACTGTTTTGTCTACAGGCTTCATTGTGCTTGCATAAAAGACAATTAAATTTACTAAAAATTAACATGTTACAACTTTTCTCGTAGGGGAGAGTCTTGATGCCGATATTTGCTCCGAAACGAGAGCAATACTTAAATTTTTCATTTATTGGAAAACACTGCCAATATTTGAAGTATCATATCTCGATAACTATTAGACGTACAGAGATGTCGTTGGACGTAAAATGAAGCCAATTATATTTACTGCAACTTCATTCCTTATGAATTTTCTCGTAGGTTAACAGTTTTACGCCGATATTTGCCCCGAAACCAGAGCAATAATTAAAATTTCAAATTTTTGCAAATCCTTTCCAATTCTTAAAGGGCCATATCTCGGAATCAATTAGGCGTACAGAGTTGCCGTTGGACTTAAATTGTTATAAATTTATTTTACAGAAAAAATAGTCAGAACAAATAACATCGGACAACGCATAGTTTACGAGGTATATAGCAGCATCTGAAAAAAGTCCGAGAATTATTCAGTTTTTCACATATTACGCAGCTAGCACAGGTTTTTCGAAGCTGCAAACTTAGGATCACACTACCCCTAACTGGTCGGAACAACATATAAAAAAATCAGAACTATCACAAAATATTTATTTCTTGTGTTTTTCCCAAATCATCGTATTTTCGATGCTCTGTAATTAGAAAACTATAGTCCATATAGAAAAAAGCTATTTACATGAAATATTAGTAAATTTTCTTCTCTATAAAATTGGTAATAACCATTTTTTCTCACAGGTGGACAGAAAAGGAGATAGAGATAAAAAACTGAAAAATGTGGGAAAATTTCAATGTTTTTTAACTATAACTCTGCTTCCACAGGTTCTAGGATTCTGCAAACTTGGGTTTTTACTAGTGGTACTAGTCCCAACATAATATCCAAAAATCATAAATACCGGACCTTTTGCAATGAATCCCAAATTTTTTGTATAAATTGACTGGACTGAAACAAAAATTTGTTATGTTATTTCCATTGCTACCTAATTATTTAATTTTTAAGCTATTTTATTATATATTCAAATATTAAAGCATTTTTTTGTAATTCTGAACTACATATCGGAAGAATATTTTTTAATACCGTAGTCATTACAGTAGTAAACCCCCAGTTTTCAAACTGTACGAAATATCAAGAAAAAAAAACTCGTGATTTAAGAACAAACAAGAGTTTTTGTGAATAACGATTTTTTTTTCTCGACAGATTAAAAATAACTCTTCATAAAGCATTGTGATGGCGTAAAAAAAAACATATATATTTTGATGACTCCAAAAAAGTGGTTTTAAAAAATTTATTTTTTATAAATAAAAAAAAATCGAATATAATATAGTCCATTTAAATAAGAATTTAACCCTATAAGTTAATGATCCGGGAAATAATCTCTCATCTGAGCTATTGATAAAAATAGTTTAGTTACAAAGGGAGTTGGTTATTCAGTAATTATTTTTATTAGTTAATTTTAATAAATAATTGAGTAATAAATAAATTTAACCACGAAACAACTACCCCCAACAAAATTATGTATGTAAGAAAGTTTTATTAAAAAAAAAAAAAAAATTGTATCGAACATATTTTAAAAAGAAAAAAAAATCCAGTTAAAAAAAGTGGTTTAAATCCTTCATATTAACTTAATTTTTGTTTGTTTGTTGGTGTTTGTCGTCTGTCGTCAAATTAATTACCCTTTTCTTGTGTCCCCATCGAGCTGAAACTTCGCGCATAGACTCCGTACAAATTCAAGAAAATTCTATGACATTAATTCATTAAAAATGTATTAAAAAATTAATTAATACCAATAACTACCCTCATAAAACCAAAATGCATAAATATATAGGGATTATTATAAATCTTTGTCTTTATTGGCTTTTTTTTTGGAACGAAGTTCCTTATGGCACGTTCTGGAGCACAGGAGTGAATCCGAAAAAAAACGACCAAAATCACCGTCACAAAATAACAGTCACAAAATCACCGTCACGCAAAATCCGTCACGAAATCTACAGATGACGATAACTTGAGTAAAAGCTCACCGAGTTAGATGAAATTTGGTACACATGTTCAGGCTGAGTTCGTCCGGAAATGTTATCCGCCCAAGCGTTCACGCGCAACGCTCGTGTAAACGTAAGCTTCAAAAGACGGGAAAAAGTGTTATTAAGGAAGCCTGTTACTTGACTTTTTTAGGGTCCGTAGGCTAAAGCCAAGGACCCTTATATTTTCGCGCGTGTGTCAGTCTGTCCGTCCGTCCGTCACATGCTCTCGCAGCTACACCTTTCGTCCGATGACTTTGAATTTGTCATGTGTATGTCTTGTACCTACCCACACATGTTCAAATATAGCGACTTAAAAAAAATATTTTTTTAAAAATTTTAGGGTAAAAAAACTTAAGGGTTATTTTTTTTTAATTTTTTTTTTTTTTTGACGTCGTGAGGGGCATCACATTAAAGGGTAAGTCGAGCTAATTACAAAAATATATAACACTTTGGTTATAACTTTGATAGGGCGAGCGTAGGCACGTTTGAAGTGGGTGTAAAACGTGTCCCCCCCCCCA
>KZ652142.1:40042-52121 GCA_001010745.2 Gerris buenoi
TTGCCAAAATTAGTCAAAGTAAGAATTTCAACCATCTGCGTATACCTTTCACAGGGGCTAATCCTCCCATAACTTTATTCAGTCTTCTTTATAATTTCCACATGGTTATCACTGCCACTAGTTCGTCCGCGGATCCAGAAGGTTTCCTCCGGAATTTTCATGCACTCCATTCTAGTTTTTACCCAACACTGACTCCTGGGCTACCTGCCATGATTTTCTTCCTCTTGCTCCATTTGCAATATTTGTAAAACACCCTGTTGTGTGTTTTACAAAGATAGATGGTCTGGTTCAATGTTAGCAACTACCTTTATAACTTCTCCAGAGATTCCATCAGGGCCTGGAGCCTTTTTGCTAAATGTAATGTAGTAACCACCCTTAGTAATTCTTTCTTTGAAATCAAAGGTCATAAGAAAGTCATAGGCGTGGATCGTGGATATCATTTACTAATGATTATCTTGAAAATAAATGTTGCTTGCAGGGTTTATTCTATGAAAGGAAGAAGAGAAAAAATATTCAATTAGTAGTTATGGATATAAATAAGCGAAACCCTCTCCACTTGATGACGCACTAAATTTATACTAGACACACAATTTGGATTAAACACACTTAATAATTTATTAAGAGTATGCAATCTTTATATACGAGTGCAGTGATTATTTGTTATTAAGTTGTTACTGCACTATTAGACAAATTAGTTAAAATTAAATAGATCCAAAACATGAAACACATTAATTTGATTAGATTTTATTTGATATATAGAAATTATTTTTCTCGAATTAATTTGAACGATAACCAATCGCTTTATGGATATTTGTCAGACATCTAACAATTTTTACATGTCTTTATCAGAATATATTATCTATAATATTAAAACTGTTTATCAGTGAACTGTCTTAATCCTACTGAAACTGATTAAAGGCCCTAGCAAGGTTCGCGTGTCAAGGTAGTGTTACCTTTAGTCACGACACTCGGGTATTTTCAATTAAATATTAACTTTGAGCTTTCCCTTTCGTTTTCATTGTAGTAAATACGTGTTTTTAACTTTCTCAGACTTTTTTCATGAATGAATATAATGCAAAAGTATTATTTAATTTTATACTTTTATTTAAATTAAGATTAAGCAATGAAAAATAATATTAGACTAGGAAAATTAATATGACTAAGAAAATGAATACTACACGGAGAAAATGAATACTAAACGGATAAAATGAATACTAAACGGAGAAAATAAATATTAAACGACTTATTTTAAAGGGTCAATTTGTGTGAGAACGGGCCGAGCACGGGCCACGGACGTGAGTTGCAGATTAAGACCAAATGGCCTCGCGCCGCTCCAAAACTCACCGAGTGTTAGATCAATGGGAGGCTCGGGGAGCCCAGCTGGTTTTTCGACAAGTTTAAAATCCGCGAAGCCGCACCACGGAGCCGAGCCTCGGCTTTTCCGTGGTGGCCGATTTCTGCTCCAAGCAATAGCTCTTATATTTTTTTAACCATCATATCTTAAAAACTACTCTTCTCATTTTAATGCTTATAAAAATTCTTTGGTCCTAAAAATTTACTAGAAAAATCCAAATGTACCCACGGTCAAAAATGGCGTTTTTGGTCCTTTTTCTTCGATATCTTTTAAAATCCTAATTTATTCTTTATTTCTGTACATCTCACAAAGTTCTGCAAATCTCCTAGTTTGAAAGTTATGAAAATAAGAAATAAACTTCCTCACGTTGAAAGCTTTTCTCCCTGACACACTCGATCAATTTTTCATCACCAATTTTTTAAAAACAACGAAAAAAAACAAAACTTTCTTTGAAATTTCTTTTGGCTAGAATAGAAACGTCTTTGAACCTGAGCAGCCCCGGACAGTTGCCGTGTCTAACTATTGCTCTTGTTTAGCCTTGGACGAGGCAGAGCATGAAAGTGGCGGGTCCGGCAAGAATCGTGTCCCATACGAGACACTTCCCCTGAGTACTATAATAAACGCTCCCGTGTAAAATATATTTGACAATTCTTGTCCTGGCATGTCCCGTGCATGACACGGTCTAACATAAATAGACATTTATTCGTCTGAATAAAATTAAAAAATATCCGAGAGAAAAACAAATTACAATTTGCTCTCTATTTCGTGAATTATAAATTAAATAAAATAAATAAATTTTAAAAAATCATAAATTAAATTAAAATTACATTTTTATAATGTTTATACATTTTTCTAGCAACTCTACCCGAAGATAAAATATATTATAAATATAAATTGTATTTCTTAACTTTTACAATTTATTAAAGTTCTATGGTGCAACATTGTTAGGATTCATAAACTAAACATTCATAACTTCAGAGGGTTAAAATTAATATGGGTTTATGTGTTGGCTAAACCTTCCAAATTTCTTCAAAATCGGATCACTCTTTCAAAGGCACAGGTGATAATAAAATAAAGTTGTTGTTTTGATTCCTAGTGAGGTTAAACTTTGTACTTTTCCTCACTACTAATAATAGGAAAAGTATTGTTTGTATATTCAATTTAAAAAAAAAGTAAGTAGGACCATCTTGTGAACTACTTTCAACAAACCGTCAAATATTTTTCAACATTTGATGAGTACTTTCAAAAGTATAGTTGTCAATAAAACCAAGTTTATGTGCATGCATAAAGAAGAAATTGGCGCATAAGGTTAAATTTACTATGGGACAAACAATGGGCTAATTATGACCTATCATCAAAATTTCATTACAATCGAAAAAAAAAACACATTTTAAGATATGGTGTTTCTTAAAATGGTTAATGGACAGACCGACAGATATATAGGAGACCAACAATGTTCCCGATGTCTGAAATAAATTTATTCTTGGACAAGTAAATTTCGTTCTACAGAATGATCACACACCGCTTCTGCCGTCTTCAGTAAGCTCGGAAGTAATATTTTTTATACTGAGAAGAATTAATTTTTTTATCCTTCTGAAAATATTAGCAAGGAATCCTCTTCTACAAAACTGAGATTTGTAAGTCGTTTTTTGTTTTTAATGAAAGTTACGAAAACAATAAAACGTCTAATCAGAAAAAAATGCATCTCATATACGAGTTGATGCAAACCATTTTATGAGATATCCAATTGAGAAGAATATATCTTATTTGTAACAGAATAATAAAATAGGAAAATACTACGTTATAAAATAGAAAATTCAAGAGAATTAAATCCAACTATTGCTGGTATAAATCCAACTAAAAATAGAGGGGGAAAAAGATTAAAAAGTTCAATTTCTATTTCACACATAAACTACGAAATAAAGAATGACATTTCTAGAAAAAGCTCTGTTATATTGCAGATTCTGATTGATACACAATTTATTTGAAACTTTTATTTCAATTCTATAAATTTGAAGACATTCCAAATATAAATATACTAGCTGGATTCCCGTGGTTCGCTTCGGAGTATGTTATTTTTTGATTAAATCTGATGGGTTACTACCGTTTTTTTTTTGTTTTTTTTTTTATTGATAGTAGGGTCTTAAGGAAAAATTAAAAGCTTTATTTTACAACATTTCTACTTCAACCCCTCTTTGGGTCATCTATAAGCTGAAAACTACATTTTTACTGACAGTAACGATAATAAATTTTATATATTTTGTAATATACTACAAAATTAAATTACTTTCTGCATCTACCTGACAAGAAGACTACTATCTTATCCTGTTCTTGCTAAAATTCTATTACTCTAACCTTAGTGGTTATTTTCAATCTGAAATAATTAATTTCTGTTATAGGCATGTTTAATATAATTATGGTTCATTACATATAAAATATTTTGTATTATTTTGTACTTACAATTTGGGAACATTTTTCTAGTTATTATATTTAAGTATAACTTAAAACGTTTGTTTCCTAAAATTGCATTAGTTATTACATCTAAAAAAAAAAAAAACTTCAAAAGTTTTTTTCTCTGAAATTCCATTAGTTATTACATCTGAAAGAAACTTCAAAAGTTTTTTACTTAGCGAGAATATAAAAAGTTTTTTTTTTAAATAACNCTTGCTGTCGCTCGGATATAAACTTCACACTCGCATGCAAAATGCTACTTTAGAAGTGTAATGTACTATTATAATTTAAAATGTTTTACCTTAAATTTGATATCAAATTATACTATTCGTTCATATAAGATGTAATCATTCTTACTTAACACTTAACCATCTCTTACATCTTTTATGATCGAATTGTTTAATCGCATGTACAATTTAAGGTAAACATTTTAAATTGAAAAAGGAATTGTTAATTTAGCTAAATTATGAAAGAAATGTTGTATTAATTATAATTATTGTTTTAAGTTTAGAATATCAACATAAAACGACTGAAGATGACTTTATTTTAAGGGTCAAAACGTCTCTCGCACTATGAAATAGCGTTCTTCATTTTCAATTTACACCTATGCAACCATCTGAATTCTCTCTCATAACTTTTTTTCAACTTGCATCAGTTTTTCATCTTTTTTACAGAATTACTTAAATCACTCCCCTCTTATTTCTATACCCTCCCCCTTACTACTTCCCCCTACTTATTTCCTAACTTCGGAAGATCAGTCTGGGCTTAATTCCCCTTTTTTTACTCAGATAAAAAAATTAAAGATTAAAAAGACTATTGATAAACCAGTTTTAAAAGTTAACTGTTGGGAAAAGTACTTTCCCTCTGAACTTATCCCCCTCTTCCCGTGTCTTATTGCGCTTTGTAATTATATGTTATTATAACTATATTATTACATGCTTACATCTAGAAAAGCACATTTCCAAGTATTAAATTCCTAAATTCAGAAGATCTGCGCTCATTTGGCTAATTTACTCTACCTCATAATTTTACTCTCCCTCATTTTCCCCACATTAGGGATACATTTTTTTAGAAAATCTCCGCTTAGCAGACATCAGACATCAATGTAAGAATCATTTAAGAAATTATTATACTAAATACAATGATTTTTTTTTTAATGTTTATATTGTTTTAAGTAATCAGTAATAGTGAAAATTATAGGGAGAGGGGATTCGATTTCAAATACGTATATGGTCTATGGTCGCTACCTTGAATCCATTGAATCTAGATGGTCGCTAGGATCTATTGAATCTAGAAAATTATAGTGAGGGGATTCGATTTCAAATACGTATATGGTCGCCACCTTGAATCTATTGAATCTAGATGGTCGCTAGGATCTATTGAATTTAGAAAATTATAGTGAGGGGATTCGATTTCAAATACGTATATGGTCTCCACTTTGAATCTATTGAATCTAGATGGTCGCTAGAAAAAACACTTAATTTTCAAGGTTCCATAAACACCCTTTAGGAAATTTCTCTAGCACGTACAATATGAATTAGCCAAAAATTGTTAAAAAGTCCATAATTAAAAAATACTTCTGTTTCTTTATTTATAAATACATACTTGGATAGTTATTAATAGTTTGATTTTACGAGCAAGGCGTATGAAACTTACACATAAATAAAAAAAACAATTAAAGAAGATGGTTGACGCTTGTCACGGGCTGTTGGGGAACGTATGATTATTATATTACTATTAACATAGATTCCTTAAAACAAAGTTTCTCAACCCTATGGTCGCGAAAAAATCTTTGACATTATTATACACATAAATTAAAAAATACTTAAAAAAGCCTAATACATAAATATGTTCAATTGAATTAAAATATGTTTATAAATAAAATTGAATAAAGTAAAAAAAATTGTATCATTAAAATATAAGAATAAAGGAGTATTATTATAGGAAAAGATAAAAACGAATACAAAGGTTGATAAAAATAAAGGGATAAAATATAAATATAAATAAAATCAATTATGGCAACTTCTAAAGAAGTAATACCACTTCCTAGAAGCTTTAATCTCTTTCCCTTAAACTTCTGACAAAAGGTCATCCCCCCGCAAACATGAGTTCAGGAACTATAGACGCTTGTAGTCCAAGATCCGGTATAAGGAATATATACCCTCATCTGTTATTTAATTGGAATTAAGAATATATGATAGAGAATGTGTAGAATGATACATCGCAAATAGGTTGCCTAGCGAAATCGCGTACCGATGATGTTAAATAATAAACTGTTAATAACCTCCCTCTTACTTCAACTTCCCCGATGTGTTATTCATGAAAATCGAACATTAACTGAGAGAATCGACCCCAAGGAATTCAAAAAAAATATGGGTTGCCTACTTTCCTCTCTGGACTACTATATGGAGTTGCCAGATATTAACAGGTGAGTAACGTAATTAATATACCCTCATCAGTTATTAAATCGAGTTATATATAAAATGAAAGCTAATTTTATTCCCAATCCAACCGTATTAGGTTGCCTTAAATTCTAAATTAAAATTCTAAATTTTAGATAAAAAATCTAGGCAACCATGGATTCATCCAACTTTTTGATAAGGCAACCTAATACGGTTGGATTTGGAATAAAATTACCTTCCATTTGATATATAACTCGATATAATAACTGATGAGGCTATATTAATTACGTTACTCACCTGTTTATACCTGGCAACTGGCAACTCCATAGTTGTCCAGAGAGGAAAGTAGGCAACCCTTATGTTTTGAATTCCTTGGGGTGAATTCTCTCAGTTAATGTTGGATTTTCATAAATAACACATCAGAGAATTTGAGTAAGGAGAAGGTTATAAACAGTTTATTATTTAACATCATCGGTACGCGATTTCGCTAGGCAACCGGCAACCTATTTGCGATGTATCATTTTACACATTTTCTATTATATATTCTTTATTCCAATTAAATAACAGATGAGGGTATATTTATATTCCTTATACCGGATCATGGACTATTTATATAATACAAAATTGATGTAATTCAAAAGAGACTCAATAAACAAAAAATTAAAAATCAAGCAAATGCCATAAACCGTATTACAGTGTGTTCAGTTTTTTTTTTTTTAATTAATAATCAGCCTACAGCCCCTCTTTCTTAATCTAGTAACGATTTTCTAAAAATTCAGACTCTTAGGGCCTCATGTATCCCTGAAATTCTTAGGTTATGCAAAATGCAATACACTACATTTAAGGTAGGGTCACATAGGAGAAATTTATAGGGTCGAGGCACTGACTCAAAGGTTGGGAAACGTTGCCTTAGACCATAAATTTCCTAAAGATACCTCCGTTTCCTGATGAGGCCGAAACATTGGGTTCCAATAGGGACACTGTTAGCTTAATATTAAAAACAAAAATCATAACAACATGAAATTACATACAGGTTAGTGAGGAATACCAATTATCATTTTGAAACATTCAGTTTTTAATTTAATTTCTTAGAACTAATATACTAGTTATTGTTATTGCAATATCAATAAAACCCTCTTTACTTTCTTTCTTTTTATAGGAATTATTAAGAAGGATTTTAATTCAAGGAAATTAGTAAAATGAAATAATTCTTGCTGGTTCTAGAGTTAACCTTAACCATTAAGAGTATATCATTTCTATTTTTTTTTTCTTTTTCACTTCATCCTCATTTCTTTGGAATACCTCCTCTTCTGTTTTTATTTTATTCTTGCTCAGTTCTTAGTATGATTTAAAAAGCAAAAAGTGTCGGTTATTTTAATTTTCGTTTTTTCATGAGCATTGTGTATTTTGCTGTGAAATGACTAAAAAATATTTAGATTTTACTATTAAGCATAATACAATACAGTTTTTTAACTTTTTAAAGGAAAAAAAACCACCTCGGTTTTGCATAATTTGTAAAAAATACCTAATCATATTTCATAAAGTTTAATTTTACTCTATTTAAAAATTGTGTGACTCTATTCCATAAATGTTCCATTTCACCTTTTACATGTGTTACATTATAAAAAACCAAGAATGAGCAATTTTTTTTAACTCATTTTGGGTATGTTGACCACCTGCCTAAGGTGAACACTTTTGGTCGGTCCCTTCGGTGGTCACTTTATCCAGGTTTTACTGTATATTAAATAATGAAATTATAATACATATAAATATATTTCTTTATTATATTAAAAATTAAGACTAATCGTCGAATTTGAAATAATTTTAAGGAAATAATGGGTCAAAATGCTATCTTTCAAGAGCTACACACAAAAAGCTTTAAAATCGCTTATTTAAACAGCAAAGTCACATAAATCTACGAGAATGATAGAAACAAAGTGGCGTGAGCACGCACAAGGGAATGGAAAAAAAGAACATAAATTTAAACAAAACTAAGATGTTACAAAACATTGTGCACACAAAAAAAACTATAGACTTGGAATTAGTAAGGGGCTGGAGTTGTATAGTCGTTAAAATTCTGACTCGTGGTGATATATTGGCCGTTTAATTAGAAGGTGAAACCATGGTGCAATACAAATATACGCCCGGGAAACTTCACTAGTAAAGAATCTCATCCTTTCTTCTGCAAACACCAACCCTTAAATAAACTTAAAATCCCCTGACTTAGAGTTAAAAATGCTAAAGGATAAACATTTGAGATAATGCGACTTATGATTTTACAGTTTTTCGTAATAAAAAAAAAAAAATTAGAGAATATCGAAGGCATTGATGACCGAATATAACAATTTTCTGATTAAAATTGAAACTAACGACGAACTAGTCATTTCTACTTTCTCCTGTACTTACTTAGAACAAGCTTCCATCTCTGTTGAGAATGCGAGACGCTGAATATCTATATACATGTACTATACATATATGATATAGTATTACGCATAACGCATACCGCATATGCCTGCACGATGAAGTCATCAGCGTAAAACATTGATAGTTTCAATATTGAAACTAGTGGTAACCGAACTCCCCAGTGTCCTCCCAGTATTCATCTTTTACGTTACAGGTAGAGACAGGGTCGAATACTAAAATTTTGTTGCAAAAAAAAAAAAAAAATTAAAAACCAGTTAACTCTAGAATGTAAAGGGGGTAAAAAGCAGACCTTAAAATCTTAACATCAATAACTAGATTCCAGAATGTATAAAAATATAATGATAAAAACTATATGTACTGTTGCTTAATAAATTTAATTGCACTTAATTTCTAGCTAGAGAAAGAGCTGAAATCGTATTACAGAATCACAATTCAAGACACACCGGAAAAACCCATAATAATACATATTAATGGAATCAGAAAATGGAAAATTCGCACAGCTCTAAACAGAATTTTTATTTAGTGTGCACTTCAGACGTAACTTTATTTATGGTCTTACAGTCTTACATATAAACAAAACTTATTTCATGATTACTTTTTCCTAGACTTAAATCCATTAATTTTTTATAGAAGTAATAAGTCCTTTAATTCTTTTAATAACATCAAAAGAACCCAGTAATAACACAGAAATATTTAAATTACGTTAAAGTACTATGTGTAGACTATTAACGACATGCAATGATTATTAAGACATTTCTTAGCTAAGCAGTGACAATAATAATAAGATGATAAAACTCCTTAAATATCTTTTTCGTAAGTATAATAACAAATAAAAAAAAAAAAAAAACTAAGAGAAAAAGATGGTTACCTTTAATAAGGTCTAGCCAAATTTTTCTGTAAATTTATCCAATATAGTCAATTTAGCAACGGAGGGAACAGACACAAAATATATGTAATATTTTGTGTCTGTTAAATAAATGAAATAAATTAACTTTTGAAGTTTGAAAACTTCATAATTTCACATCTCCTCTATTTTGCCAATATCAACAAGTAAATTATTGGTAAAAACTGTTTAAGTAGGTAACTTCATGTGATCATTAGAGCTAGACATCCTAAATCAATAAATTTTTAATTATTTACATTACAGACTGTGTTTATAACAGAGCAGGATTATAACTGTACATATGTGTGGGTCTGTTTCACTATAGATCGTTTTCTAATACACATGTTTCCTTTTGTTTTTAAAGCGTAAACAACAAGAGGAGTAGAGAAATAATAGAAGGTTGCAATCAAAAGAGGAATGGTTATAGCAAAAAGAAGGATAATATGCAGGTTATGAAAGATTCGGCTTTTCACGGCTGGATAGATATCGGTTATATTTTGCACTACAACCCTATAATCAAATCATCAAACCCTTATTTTGTTCTAATTTTTTTCAATTTCAATGTTATTTTTAGTGCAACATAATCTGAACTATCTTTAGGATAATTAAAGTTTAAAGTTAGATGAGATATGAATAAATAGAAGTTAAGAGATAAAAATAACTCACCCAGGTTTTCAATTTTTGTCGGTAAATTCGCTGCAAAACATTTTTCAGCAGATTCTAACCTCATTTCACTGGACACTTCGCGTCATAAAAACCGGTCATTTGACACAAGTTAAGATTAAAAAATTCTATATTACATCATAATAGCACAGAATACCACATAAAAATGAAACAAATTTTACCCAAAACGGAAAAATTACGCTACTTTTTTATGCAAAAAACAATAGCACATCTGTACACGAAAAAGAAAATGGCCGCTGATCATTTCGGAACTAGGAACACGGTAGAAGATTCCCCACTCCTACCAATCTCTGAACAAAAAAAACAACTAAAAACTAAATAAAAACCTATACTTTTAAACATTTTTTTTTTAAAATCATAATCTCTTTAAGTTGAAAACAGTTGTTTTTTTATTTTTATTTTATTGTACTACTGTTTCCTAATAAGGTTACTAATATGTAAGAAGTAATATAAAAAATGACACTCATTTATACATTTCCTTTATTCGATAATTTCAATCGAAATTTCGATAAAATACATTATTTATTTAATTAACTAATGAGAGAAGATTTAGAGACAAAAAAAAACAAAACAAATAAGTAAAGGTAAATAAAGCGATGAACAAAGGAGCGTAAATATGAAATAGATATATTTTAATGTTTTGTTTATTGATTTCTAAACAAAGACCTGTATCACTGTAATATATTTATTTACTTTTTTATTATTTTCATATTAAATTAAACTATTCAAATAATATTGTATTCATTATTGAATAATAAATCACGATGTTTTTTAATTGAGATCATACTAACTAAATTAATTAAGTCATTTCTTTTCAATCAAATTAAATATTTTGTAATATCTTTATTTTCTGTACGAAAGCAAATGCAGTTAAAGATGAAATAGTCTCCTAAATAAGGAGAACTTTAACATGAAAAAAAACTAAACCTCGATATAAAACGGAATGAACACCTGAATTAACGCTTAACGTAAGAAGATTTGATGGCGACTGAGAGAAAGAAAAATTCTTTAAAAAAGTATTAGTTATTTTTGTTAAAAAACATTCTAGTTAAATTACAGGTACAACGTAATTCTTTATAAAAAAGAAACTGATAGAAGATAAAGTTTCGGCAAACACAAGTAAAAGAATTAGACATTTGTCGGAAGTCGGCATAAAACGTTTGCGATAAACCTAGACCTGGCTTTTTTGCCTAATAGTCCTCAGATTATCATCATTTATATTATCGAGCAGTGTCCCGAATGCGACGACTCACCTCGAAATAATTTGTTACTGCTAAGCTAAGACAATTCTATAAAAATAAATTATTATTTTGACTTCTTGGTCTTCAAATAGGTATAATAACTTATCTAAATTGATATCTATATTAATTTATGTAATTATACTTTTTTTTATACAAATATAATTAAGCCCTTTGCCACGGGCTTAACCGCTCGTGCATTATAAAACCACATCTAAGAACTACACCAATCCGCAATTTTAATATGAAGGTTGTAACTAGAATATTGGTTAAATTTTATAGTGTTTTCTTATCAACAAAAAACTAAGATTTTGTCTTGGGTAATTTACTCCAAAATAAACGCATAAACTTAGTTTGTTTTTCTTAAACACACAAGACTTTCTCACACATAACAAGTATTATAAAAAATAAAAAGAGATTATGATGGCACGAAAATTCGATTTTAAGAGTTTGATGGCTTTAAATGATTTTAGGTTCTCTGTTTGAAAAAATGTCTGTGTGAAGTCTGTGAAGACGTGTTGAGCTTAATCTACTGGGTCGCTTTTGATTAAATGTAGCTTACAAGGCAGAAAAATCATACCCTATGACCAAATTTAGAAATGAATGTTAGCTTTGAACTTAAGAGAGCAACGCCCCTCCCCCC
>KZ652142.1:54129-68173 GCA_001010745.2 Gerris buenoi
CGTTTTTATTAACTTGGTTTCTTGTTTGTATGTTTGTTTGTTTGTCCGGTACAAATCTTGCAATCGAATTTTAACTAACATCCCGAGTAGCTAGACATTTGAAACTTTCAGAACAGCTCAGAACACGATGACAATACATTATTTTAATACTTTTAGTCATTTTTCAGCAGAATTTAATTCGTTTTCAGCAAATTTGCTGAATGAAAAGTTAGTTTGGAAAAAATCCGCAAGTTATTTTATTTGTTTTGTCATATCCCATAATATTTTCCATCTTCATTTTGACAGGTTTCAAATATATGATTTTTATAAATAAGAGGTAAACATTAAATGACAGCAAAACAGGAAATATATCGATGGCACGGTTTAAGAAAATTTAAAAACGTAGTATATAAAAAGTTCTTTTTATCTTGCAATTATTCATTTTGAGGTAGTGATTTTACTTTCTAGAAATAGGTAAAATGAATATATTTGATGATATTATTCAATATGTTAGGAATTGAACCTAGCCCAAACAATCGCACTTTAATATACCAGTGGAATCACACGGGGAAGCTATGCGCCACACTAATTGGCAGAGTATTTAATCTTGTGTTCTAGGTTATATAAATACACTTTGATGCTATGTATTAGTAAAAAATGAGAAAAACACCTAAAATATTGAGGAAGAGGAGAAGTAGTACGTGCTTATGCTACCTACCCTAAATACGCACCTGTTTGAGTACATACTTGACCCACTTTTTCAATTATGTGCTTGACTTCTCTTTGTCTATACAAGCTAAAAATACATAAAAACCAGTCGAGTCAGACACTTGCTACAGGAAATGCAATATAATACACAACTCTAATTATTGCAAAACAATTATTTAGTTACCTAGTCATGATGATTGTAGCAATTCGAGGCGCAAATCACTTTGAGAAGTAAGTCATAATACATGGTAAATAAAGATAAAATTACGTAGTTAAAGGAACTTTAAACTTGGCAAAAACGACTGTAGTATTTTGATAACAAGTAACAAAGTAAGAGTAAATTAAGAGGCAAGATTCGAGAGTCTTGGAGTCTAGAATTGAACTGGGACTGGGAACTGGGAAGGTTTGAGTCCGGTAGAAGGGATGTCTGACTGGGTGGGGGGGGGATAGGTAGATAGGGAAGTAACTTCCCACCCCCTTACCTCTTAATCAAACCCCTAATCGCGTTTCTTAAAAAATACATACATGAATCTTTACAATGATACTGTTCTTGTTCAGATTTGAGTCTATCTTAATCTTTCGTCCTCATTGTAAGGACGCTACTTACGTCAACAGTTCACAATAACACAAATAAGCAAATCGATGTACAATATATAATTGGAAATCACAATTAATTTATTGAGAATCGCAAGTGTTGTGTTACCTATTCACTAGATATATTGACAAATTATTTTAAAATGGAAGCTGCGTATCAAAATAAAAGTAGATTAATTTATCTTTGCTAATTTGGTTTATAGTTTATACCTTTTGATTCTAGATTGTAGGTTCAAGCAAACTAAACGGACTATACTCATGGGAACCTGGTTACCGATATCAGTTTATAAGAACCAAGTTCACCAGTATGTGGAGGTGCCACGAGCTAAATTCGTGATGAACTTTCATCCATCAGGTTGGAACCAGGTTCCTATATAGTTACAGGCCGATTATTAAGTTGAATGAAATTAGATCTTCATTTTCCTATATTACGGACAAATTTAAGTCAATTTCTAATCAATAAGTTTATATCTAATTTAATTATTTTTATTTCACGTCAAGAGTCCACGAAAAAGAAAATATATGGAAATTTTCTTGTATTTAACATTGTGGATAAATTTTAAGATGATGGTGATTTCTTTTATATGGAACATTCAGTGCAAAGTGTATATAAATAAATATCATATTGGCACTTCTTTAGATTGTTACTTCCCTTATGAAAAAACAAAGGGGAGTAACAATCTAAAGAACGTGGGTGAAATGTTCTTCTTTAAGACTGTTGCTCCTCTTATAAAAACAGAAGTCTGATATTCCTTTGTCCAAAGTAAATTGGACTAAACATCCCTTTGTCTTAATAGTTATTTAGTCAAATTCATTTATATTCTAAAAAACATAGGAGAGTAACAATCTAAAGATGTATTTTTACATTCTTAGTAGCTATAACAATACAAATTGTCAAAACTATTGATTCAATTCAAAGTTATAGTGTTAAAATTTTTAAGCACAACCACTGTTATCATATTCAAGCTTTCTAGGTAGTCTAAAAATGTCAGGACATTTTAGCCAAAAAAAATCCCAATTTATCTACAATTGCACATTATTGTATAGTATTTATTTATTTTTATTTTATATTTTGTTGTTAAAGAGAATAAAAAAATAATGTTTTGTAGGAAAATAATTTTAAAACCACTGATTATTTATTAAAAAAAAAAGTCCTCATTAGTTGAACATACAAAATGCGATAAAATAAAAATAAATTTGAATAATGTCCACAAACCTATAAAAGGAAAAATAAATGGCTAAGCTCCTAGAAACAAGCTATTTTCAATGTATTAATACAGGTAAAATGAAAATTAAATTTTATTAAAATTAATTGTGCATTTCATGTAGCATAAAAATAATACATATTAACTTATAAGTAATAAAGCCATGCAATAATGACTACAATTTTAATAAATTATAAAATAAAAGGAGCAATATATTTACATATTATTTATCGTTAGAAGTAAGTTCTATTTGAGATTGCTGTTTAGCTAAATAGTAAAGCTCTCTAGTTATCTTAATATATTTTACATCATTATGTGCTTCCACACGATAACTGTAACTCAGCCCTCCTAAAACACAAAAAAAACCTTTTAATATAGCGTTTATTTAGTCTTGGTAGTAATAATGTCAAATTAACTCCCTCCTCCATTGTAAAACGAGCTTGTTCCTTGGAACGTCCTGGTTAATACAACCGAAGCACAAGAATATATTGCAGGACGGAGTAATCAGCTACTTTACACATAAAGTTGATATATGGTCCTAGTTCACCCTGCATTCATTTAAAACAAGACGGAGATATCGGCTACTTTACAGATCAACTAAAATAAAATAAATAAATAACTAATAGTAAAATATTAGTTTATTAGACAAAAGAATCGACTACTTTACATATTAGCTTGATGTAATGTACTAATTTATACAAAATTAGTTTATTACAGGACGAAGGAGTACGCTACTTTACACATTGGCTGGATCTAACTGGTCCTGCTCCACACTTCATTAATTTATTGCAGGACGGTTTTTAACCTATGGCTATGGTTTTTAATTTATGGCAGCTCGATGTGACGTCCTGGTCCACACTTAATTAGTTTATTACAGGATGAAGGAATCGACTACTTTACACAGCTCAGATATCATATAACATAAAATTTAGAAACTTCTATCGGCGAAATATAGTACAACTATGAATGCAAGTGAAAACCAGTCCATCTCCTAATAGGCTAACTGTCTGACACGAAATTTAAGAGCGTCACATTTTTCATGACGAAAATGTCTTCTCTCCCCCAGAGGTAAAACGTAATTATATTAAAAAACCTGTAAGTATTATCTATTTAAATTTAAGTATCTTAAGTATATTAAGTATGTAATCAAATAAGTCAATTTTCCAGGAAAAATCTATAGGTAGGTAATGGCGTGCAATCTGTCCACATATTATTACATAATCAAGTATAATTATATAATTTTTGGCTTATATCCACAAATTAAATTATAAATTATGATGTATCAGTACAAACGTTTCTAATTTTCAACATAAAAACACAAAAAATTAAATCATCCTAAACATAACTATAATGTTATTATAATATCATTAAATATTCAACATACTTAATTGTTGTTCCGTGGAAAGTAAAGAAGGAAGACCAAAGTACGTAAATGGTCCACTTTCAAATTTTAAATTTTCTTCTCCAACCAAAACATTTACTCTTCCTTCAAGGATTAATATTAAACCTTGGTTAAACGTCTCCTACATTAAAACAACAATAAACATTCCCAACAATTAATAGATTTATAATTATAAAAGATTCTTATCATTTATCATATTATTTAAAGCAATAATGCAAGATGGCCTACAAAGCAAAGCAGTCTAATTTTGATCTCGATTCGTAGTCCAGTGTTAGTGCTTATAAATTATACCAACTGAGAAACATGTTTACTCATGCATAGGCAGATTTCCAGGAACAGGAGGATAATATTTAGGACGGCTTGACCTTAAATAAATTATAAGATGAAATCCTATGCAGATTTATATAGGACAAGCGAAAAAGTGGAAGGTAGAAAAATAGCTAATTGGATACCAAGCAAAATAGGACGAGCCCTTCAGATTGTTTCGGAATCCAGAAATGGAGGACTGTGATCCTGGTTAAAGAGGTTAATGTACATTGTTAAGTAATTTTTGAAGCGGCCTTAACCACCCAGATCTGAGATCCAAATAATAAGACATTATTTTGGACTCTTTACAAGAAGGTTTACTAAGAAGGCATTTAATTTAATAGTAAGGCATTAATCTTCGACGTACAATCGTCCCATAAACATTACAATTGTAATAAGTAAATATATTTTGTTATGCCTCACTATTTTTATTCAGCTTATGCGTCTTCATAAATGCATGTGACCTTTAAAGTATAGCATTGTTTTACTATTATTATTGTTAATTAAAATAATTAATTATAATTAAATTAGTGAGGTACGGTTTAATAAAAACAGCATAGTTTAACTAACTAGTTCCGTAAAATCTATTAACATCATCAATCATCAGGGTATATAGGTTATTGACTGCTATATTAAAATTACACAAAATCTATTTCAAACTTCACTATGCGTAAAGATATTTTAATATAGTAGTCTATAACTTATATAAAGGGGCGGAAGGGGTGGTAACGTCCGGCACGGGAAAACACACCAATCCAATATGTAACCCCCTCCACACCCCCAAGTACAATAATTGTACTACTACCTAATTTTACAAAAGGTTGAACAATTATTGTTCAACTTTTAGTAAAATGATATTAAAAATATCAAAATTTGTTTCATACTTCATTTTATAATACGATAACTAAAGCTGCAGTAAAATAATGGTAATGTGTGATAAAATAAAATAAGCGCTAAAATTGTATGTTGATTCCAACGACATAAAGAACTATAAAATTGCTAAGTTAGAATACTAGCATTTGATTTCGGGGTCTGGCTGACGGATACCCAACTTCTACCACCAGTATGTCATATTGTACCTTCTGCCACCTGTTTCTCATGTTGTTATTCTTTTAATCATTATTATTATTTCATATCCCTCTAGAAGATCCTGCGCCACTGATACAGTACGAGCCCCAATCACAGCATAAGGACGCTTGGTACTTTTTGTTTTTATGACCCATCTACTGCTGTTTGAAACGTCACGTCGGTTAAACATTTTTTATTAGATTATTATTTTATTTAGAAGTAAAAATTGTGCTATAGTTTTACTGGCGCCGCACTGATAAAATAGAATATTGATAAAAGAAAGTTTTAGCGACGCTTCGAAAATCTTCCGGTCTTCCGGTGCTCCCATCCGTCCCTGCCATTATATCCTGATGATGTAATAGTACATTACGCGTCGAGTGTGGAAAGTAGCATTTTGCATGCGAGTGTGGAGTTTACACCCGAGNCAATGACTTCTAAGAAAATTAATTTCAAGGTCGTTCTAGTAGGATATATTAGGTGATTGGTGGATGCGTGTGACTGACAGGTAAAAATATACGTGAATTATTATACACTATAGATTATTACTTCAAACACTGACAAACTTTAGATATTAATAATTTACTAACCTTTTAATTTTAGGTTTTGTTGTATATTTATTTTTGTATATACACTTAAAATACACTTAGTTGCACACTTTCAGGTAATTCTATTCAGTAAAACTATTTAAAGACACTAAAAACACGGAGCACGAAGTGAACGCTTTCAAGCCAATATGGCGACCCCAAGAAGTTCCAATATTAGGATAGTATTTGAAATCCGACATCAATAATACGTATGTATTAGAAAGGAAGGAAATGGACGTAATGATATCTCGAAAGGCTATTGACCAGACTTACGCGTGTTCCTCTCAGCTGTTCTCTACCATTGACCTTGGATCCTCTCACCTATAAATTCATTCAAACCGTTCCAAGACTTCGTCAACTAAGGCTGACGTAAGATGCAGTGGAATGCTAGAACTAAATTTATTCAACAAGGGTTCATGAATACTACTTTTGCAGATTATTTTATATTTATTTAGATATTGTCCAGGCTTCTATATATACATTATTACTCTTATATTATATTCATTATTACTCCCCTATTTTTTTTTTTTTATAGAATATTAATGGCTTTGACTAAATAACTATTAGCAAAGGGATGTTTATAATTCTTTAGTCCAATGTCCTTTGAGACAAAGGAATATCACAATTTTGTTTTATAAGGGCAGTAACAATCTAAAGAAGAACATTCCGTACATCTTCTTTAGATTGTTACTCCCCTCTTTTTTTGCTGTTTTACATTTGCTGTTTGTTGGATTAAAGTAACTGTTTATATTTTCGGTTGGGTGCAATCTCCACACTCGCATGCAAAATGCTACTTTCCGCACTAGATGCGTAATGTACTATTACGAAACTAGTTAGTTAAACTATGATATTTTTTATCAAACCGTATCACACTAATTTAATTCTAATTAATTATTGTTTATCTTTAACTGTTATAAAAATATTACATTAGAAAATATAGGTTCTGGTTTTCCTGAAAGAGTCCTGTCCTGGAAGAAAACAACTTGCTGATCCAGTAACCAGAGTAACTGCTTTCGAGTTATTACATCAGGTTTAAAGGCCTCGACAGCTAAAACCATCAAGTATAATTATGAGTTAAGGTACATCTACATGCGAATTAATTATTATATTATTATAACTAACATATTATTGCGTAAAACCTATGAGTAAATTTAATATAAATGACTTTGTCTTAAACTTAAATAAAATTTACATCAGGATCATCACATGAGGTGATTTTATAACAAGTCGACTTTGCCCGTCTACTCAATGACACAATAAGTAAAAAACATACGAACTAGTCTTGAGAAAGCTAACCATTCAGTTACGCTTTTTCCTCTATTCATATTTTTAAGTGGTAAATGAGAAACTATGAGATGGCGCGATAAATTTATTCTGAGATTTTGATGGATTGAGGACCCCTGAGTTTAAAAAAGTGGTTTTTAAATAATGTTGGTTTGCCGTCTGTAGTCTGTGGCCAATTTTGAAAGTTGACATACAGGTTCAGAAAAATCCTACCCTGAGACATATTCGAAAAATAAATTTTAGCTCTTAATATCACCCCATATTTACTAAACCACAAAAACTCTGAGAAAATGGGGAAAAAAATCTCAAAAACAGTTTCAACAATTTTTATTCTAAAATATTAAAAAAATCTAAAATCTAGAAATCTAGTCCATCAAAATTCGAATTTAACCATATCAGTAATTGTTACGGGTAAATCTAGATGTGAGAAAATAGCTTTCAACGCAGATTCGGTCCTTTTTTCTTTTTTCTTCTAGGGAGCTGTCATTTTACAAAAAATATTTAATAATAATTAAATGTAACTACGAGCAACTAATAAATGATAAAAATCAGAGGGAAGTGCCTGTAGCTAAGTATTTTTTAGGGTATCTATATCTAAGTAAATTTTGCTTTCGAGCTTACCGTAGGTAACGGAATAAATAGTAGATTAGTTAGCCAGTTTAGTTAGCCACTCAATAATAGCGGACCATAATAATTTCCCTTGAACTTATTAATTTGTTATTTTAAACCAAATGTTTGGGTAGAAGAGAGTTCATTAGAGTATATCCCAGAATACTGATATCCACCATATTTTCAACTATTCTTAGATGATTTAATTGACTAAACTTAATTAGGGTTGGAATCATCCCTTATTATATGATAATTCACTATGTTGGTCATAATTAGAGTGACACTTATTCCCTTATAGTCAGTGGAATTAAACCTTTTCATTTGAACCTTTCTGCTTTGTCAATATGACTTGCGTCATTATACATCTGTTTTTGATTCTGAGGTAATTACTCTGGCTTAATTATAATATACCAGTTTATTATTATGAGTTATATAATCTCGACAAGGGATCCATCCAAATTACGATTTAATATTTAGGACTTCTAAAATGATATCATTACTTTATTCATTCGGCATTCAAAAGCATTAAAACTAACACTATTGATGTAATAAACAGCTTGGTTTTCTGGTGAAATCCGACGTTTTGCTTCCACTACTAAACTTCGGATTTCACCAGAAAATCAAGCTGTTTATTACGAGTCCATTCACAGACGCCTCCGCACTAACTATTAATGTAGTTACTTTACATCACTTACTTAACAAATTTGAAACATAATACATGATATTTAAAAATAAATAAATAATAATAATTACCTGGTTGCTATTAATAGTAAATATCTAAAACTGGTAAAAGCATACGCATATAATGATTAAAATTCCAATAAAATGATCGGTTCTTGTTGGTTAGGAGCCCTCTCTAAAAGTTAAATGTGTAGAAAACCAAGTGCCTTAAGGTCGAATAAATTTGACGAATTATAATAATAATTAAAAAAAAACTATTCGAATATTAATTTACAAGAAATTAAGAACAATAATTGAAAAAAAAAATCCAAAACAATAGATATACTAAACCAACAATACACTAAACCAATGCAAAATAAAAGCCATATTTAATTTAAGGAATAAAAAACACTTAAAATTTCTTTTACGCCCATAATTACTGCTCCGGTATTTGTGGTAATTTTTATAGGGCATTGTTTTCTTTTGGATATTTTTACTAATTTATATTCTCTCTCTCTTCCCCAACCTACTTTCTAATTTCAATATTATAATAATCTCTGGAACATGAGCACAATCCTAGTCTATTAAATTTATTTATTTATTAATTTTACAGTGCTCTCAACAGCCAAACACAAGCCACAAGTGAGAGATACAAAACAAAGTAACACGAGTAATTATAAAATGAATAAAGTGTGCTATAAATATAAAGTGTTTAGAATATAATTGGACAACAATTTAGGGTAGAAGGAGAGATTAGGAAAAGGATTGAGGAGGAATACGCGAAACAGAGGTGGAATTAACACGGCTAAAATTGATAAAGTTATTGATTGTTATCATGTAACGGCTTACAGAGGCTTTATATTGCCAAGAGAGAAAATGGTAACATGAAATCACCATGAATAACAATATAAACTAAAAAAGAAAAAACTGAAAACTCACAAGCATACACCACATGATACAAATTATCCTTAAAATTATACTTAAAACTTACATGAAATCGAACCAAAAAAAACGATAAAACTTAAAAATTAGTTAAAACTTATACACGATGACTAGAAATTAAATAATTATTTTTTAAGAAGTTTGGGCAGGACGTTCATAAGTTTTTGAAAGGAATCAATGGCTTCACGCTGAAGACCGAGATAATTAAAAAAATAAAGAGAGCGAGCGATCTGGATACATGGGACATTTCTTTTATGTAAAGTAAAGTAACCGATCAGGGGGCAATTTTGAGGCAGGATAACGACTTGCTGCAAGACATCAAACTATCGAGATTGAATTTATCGCAAAAATTATCATAGCTATAGAAGCATTTATTATAGAAACAGTGAAGGTCGGGCTCCGCGCTTTTAGGGGCCCGAGGAAATTTTTTTGTTTTCTTTGATTTCTATAATAACTTTAAGTTATTATAGAAATCAAAGAAAACATAATTGGAATTGATGAATTGCACATTTAATTTACATTATTTTTTTCTACAATAAGATGTTATAAAACTTTTTTTTTTTTTTGTTTTTAAAAGTCGTTAAACAAATTAAAGGTATAAACATTTGTAAACTTAGTTTTTAATACCTAAATAAATTGATAAATCGAAATCTTAGGTTTGTTTGTGTTGTTTTCCACCCTTCTGGAGGAAAAATCTTGTACGGACCACGGGAGCAAAAAGTCATAGCACCCTCGCTATAATTAACTCCCTCGGCTATGCCTCGGGATTAAACTTCATGGTTCCCTCGGCTGCGCCTCAGGAACCAACTAAATAACTCCCTCGGCTTCGCCTCGGGATTTAGACAGTATGGTTCCCTCGGCTTCGCCTCAGGAACCAACAATAACGCTCACTGAGTAATGACTTTTTTTCCTCCCTTGGTGCGTAAATAACTATTTTCTTTCCTACAGGCCGAACGAGAGATTTATACAAAGAAAGGAAACTCTCGGCGGACTAACCTTTAGAGACAGCACGAACGATACCCAGACATCGAAGAGCCTTGGTAATTACAAATACTTATAACTACTATACTTATACTACTAATAAAACTACTTAAAAATATTTATAAAATTGAAGCAATACGACGTAAACATGCATAAAGAAAATGATAATGGTTTAAGGCTTTTAATCTAAATAGATTGAATTGGATTGACTTAAAAAAATGTTAACCCTGAACATAAGCAAATAATACAATGATCCATTGATGAAACCAATTCAGGCCACTCTGAAAATTAGATCAGGATGTGATAATAGGTCAAGATTTTTTTAAACAAATAATTGGTATTTAAAAGATGCTCTTCTTAAGATCGTTAACATGACAGTTGTAGAAGATCCATGGTTGGAACATGCGATAAGAGATTACGATCTTTCACATCTGTCAAACCTCCTCATATCATTTTAGTCTCGCTTATATAAGCATGAATCGTGTTTACATTCACGATTCTGGGTCATTTATGCGACTGAGTAAAAATAACTAATTAAATCTTAAAGTAAATTTACAAAATTGTGGAAAACAAATTCCTAAATAATAGTAAATAAACTATAATTACCATTTGAAAGATACTGAAAAGCAGCTGTCTTAAGCTGTTCTGAGAGGAAATTTGATTTGTCAAGTTTCTCAGCGAATGTTGCAATGTAGGTGGCCATAAGTCGTTTCCTGTCACGCTTTCTCGTATACCGTGAATCAACTAAGTGAAATAAAATGTCACTCCATACTTAGCAACTCACATAGCAAAATAGCAAGATACATTTATAAAATAATGCAAGTACATTACGCCAAGATAAAAAATAATGATGTTTTATAAAAATCGATACACTCTAATTTATTTTGATTCAATTAATATCTAAATTTATATTTGATTTTCCTGAATACTTAAACTCACCGACCAATGGTGGTAACAATGCTTAGGTAATTATCCAATAGAACAATAAATAATTTTAATTATGCAAGGAGATATCCAAACTACAGGTATTAGCTTTTAACTCATCTAATTAACATGACTAAATTTCCTAAATTATCTGAATAAATTATGTTTTTGGGCTATTTTAAATACCTGGTGCGTCGTTTTCATCATATATTTCAGCTTGAATTAGTTCCTCGATTACGTCTTCCATAGTTACCACACCAATAACTTCATATATAGGTTTATCATCGTCTCCTTTTCTTTCCAAACCATAGACAAAAGCCATGTGGCCTCTAATACCTATGAAAAAATATGTAGATATAGAAATATGGATACTTTTTTACATTGTTACTTCCCTATGTTTATTTAGTGTATAAATGACTTTGACTAAAACACAATGTACTTTAGGACAGAGGAATATCACACTTCTTTTTTAATAAGGGGAGTAACAGCCTAAAGAAGAACATTCCGTACACCTTGTTCTAATTGTTATTCCCCTCTTTTTTATAAGGGGAGTGACAGTCTAAAGAAGTGCTGAAATGTATATATTTGACAATAAAAGAGAGGGGAAAATAGGAGGGACTAAGTTCCTGACGCTTTTCAATAAATATAGGTAAAATCACACTGCTAAGTATACATTGGTAACTACGTATACATAGCGGAGTTAGAAAAGAGACAAAATTAAAAGTAATTAACTGTTTGTACCTAGCGGAGTTAAGGCAAGATTAAAAGAGAAGTATTATTTTTATCATTAAAGCAAGCGTCTTGCAATAAATATTTATTGATTATTAAGAAAAAAGATAATCACGATGAGTTTATAGTTAACGAGTATGGTTGTAGTAGTAAGAAATAGGACAGTTCTCTACCTACTCGCCCTACTAATTTAGAATATTATAAAATATACCACTTCCCAACACAAAAATTCTTCTTGTATCTACATAATGTACATATCAGATTGAAATTTTACATGGCTGTTTCAATTGTACTTCAGACTAAGTGTAAGAAGTTTTATTAAAATTATTATGTTAGAATGTCAGATATCGCTAAAAAAGGCGTCAGTGTTAGTTTTAATAAAAAAAAAAAAAAAAAAAAAAAAAATTAAATTAAAAAAATAAATAAATAAGTTGTTTGTCCCAATGAAAAAATTAAGTTGGATTTTTTCCGTCCAAAAATTCTAATTTTACATATGAAGTTTACGTTTACGCGAGCGTTGCTCACGAACGCTTGGACTGATAACGTTGTCCAAAGAAACACATCCTGAGCATTGGTAAAATGAACATGCGTACCAAATTTCAAGTAACTCGGTCATCTTTTACTCAAGTTATCTTCATCGGTCGATTTCGTGACAGTAGGTTTTATGACGATAGAATTTGTGATGGTCGGTTTCGTGACGGTCTTTTTGTTTGTTTTTTTTTGTATTCATTCCCGGGCTCCACACGGTGTAACGTGTCATAAGAAACTTCGTTCCAAAAACTTAAGTACAACAAAAAGAAAAAGAAAAAAAAGTTCAGCAATAAATTAAATCATTTGAGTTTAACATTTTGTCTTTTTCGCAATAAGGTGAAAAGGTGATGATATATGTTAGTTGGTCAAAGAGGTTGATCAGTTAGCGTATGCAGAAGAATTTTTTACTCTGTGAAATTTCTTTAACACAGAAAAGGCCGAATCTTCTAATATCCGTGATAAGGTCAGCAGTAAGAATAATGTCTTTGTTAAACCTAAATTTGGTCAAATACTTAATTTTACTTCTCCATCATGATGGGCCACGGCCTGAAAAATTAGAGCCTTTCAATATCCAGCTGTGACATCTTCCTCGGCACCATTGATGTGAAGCAGTCACGGTTCCCCTCTTTTCCTCCTTCCTCCAGTTTTTCCTTTGTAAAACTTCTTCACTCTTCATTGATCTTTAGTATTATCTGCATGGCCTTTCTACTTCAATTTGGTCTTCTTCACTTCTAATAATTAGGGTTTTTAGGGTTTACAAAACCGGGTGTCTACTTTGCCGCTTTTTGCATGTCCCAATCATTAACATTAGTTTAGTAAACAACAGAAATTAGCCGCTTTACACTTCTACTCCACGTAATCATCAGTGTAAAACATGCGTATACCCTCTTTGTATATGAACCTTCATTGATCGTCTTATTTCCTTAGAACAAGTGTAGCCCTACTCTTTCCTTCCTGATAAAATAATTTTCAAAGGAAAAGCAAATGCAATGGAATAGCCTTTTTAATGAAGAAGGTATTAAGAGCTAATGCAAAAGCACACATATAGTGTAAATAGGTAAAAGAAAAAGATGACACGATAAAAGCCTGAAGAAATGGTGAAGATTTCAGAAAAATAAAATCTAAATCTGCTCATTAAGCCAAAAAAAAAAAGAGTACACTTTAGAATTATGTGATAATGAACCTTCTTTGAAGATTTGAAAGAGAGAATCGAGTGTAGTTCCTGCATGAACATATGTACACGGGAAGTTAAATAGATTAATCAGTGTCTTGATGTTAAGTTTATCTTCAGGATCAAGTATAGCCAAGTTTTTAGCATAAAGTATGCCCACTATGTTAGACCTCTCTCCTTCAAATACTGGTATCCGGGAATAACCTGGAAAAGAAATGACAATCATATAATAATTATGACTAGAGAGGTTAATAAAATGCAACACAACAATATTGTCACCACAATTTTTAATAATTAATAGACGCGTTTCGACTTATAATGTCATCATCAGTATGCGTGTTAACTTAGTAAGAGTAAATACTGTACT
>KZ652142.1:69187-80255 GCA_001010745.2 Gerris buenoi
ATTAACGATTTATGCTTTGTAAAATTTTGCCTACTTTCAATCATATAATATTAAATACATTCACATTAAAATCACCTTTAATTAATTAATTTTTTAATTAATTTTTAATTAATTCAACTACAACAACCTTTATAATATATATTTAAATAACCTTATATTATAATAAATTTAAATAATAATTAAACCTATTTCGGTGGAACTAAAATGAACTCATTCGAAAAAATATTCTTATATTATTTTTCTGAAATTTGCAAAACCCAAATGTAATGTCTGATTTGTTTCCAATTCCAATGATATCAAACATTACTTGATTATTCTAAGAAATACGAAAATAACTTTTTTTCAATTTAAAGCCCCTATTAGTATAATGAAAGCATAAATTTTTTTGTGTAATATTTATTCAAGGAAAAATGTTGTTTCTCAATTCATCGACTTTTTCCTTTTTTATAAACAGCAATCTATTATCTTCATTCTTGCACTGGGTTGGTTAAAGAGGGGAATTTTCGGATATATTTCAAATAAGAAGACTAAACTTGATTTTATTTTAAAATACACTGCCAATTAGTGTGGCACATAGCTTCCTCGCATGCCAACTTGTACTTTATTGTTATATTAGCATTAACGATTTATTACTTTATTGTTTATTGTGACCAAATCCTAACATTTTGTCTTTTTCGCAATAAGGTGAAAAGGTGATGATATATGTTAGTTGGTCAAAGAGGTTGATCAGTTAGCGTATGCAGAAGAATTTTTTACTCTGTGAAATTTCTTTAACACAGAAAAGGCCGAATCTTCTAATATCCGTGATAAGGTCAGCAGTAAGAATAATGTCTTTGTTAAACCTAAATTTGGTCAAATACTTAATTTTACTTCTCCATCATGATGGGCCACGGCCTGAAAAATTAGAGCCTTTCAATATCCAGCTGTGACATCTTCCTCGGCACCATTGATGTGACGCAGTCACGGTTCCCCTCTTTTCCTCCTTCCTCCAGTTTTTCCTTTGTAAAACTTCTTCACTCTTCATTGATCTTTAGTATTATCTGCATGGCCTTTCTACTTCAATTTGGTCTTCTTCACTTCTAATAATTAGGGTTTTTAGGGTTTACAAAACCGGGTGTCTACTTTGCCGCTTTTTTTATGTCCCAATCATTAACATTAGTGTAGTAAACAACAGAAATTAGCCGCTTTACACTTCTACTCCACGTAATCATCAGTGTAAAACATGCGTATACCCTCTTTGTATATGAACCTTCATTGATCGTCTTATTTCCTTAGAACAAGTGTAGCCCTACTCTTTCCTTCCTGATAAAATAATTTTCAAAGGAAAAGCAAATGCAATGGAATAGCCTTTTTAATGAAGAAGGTATTAAGAGCTAATGCAAAAGCACACATATAGTGTAAATAGGTAAAAGAAAAAGATGACACGATAAAAGCCTGAAGAAATGGTGAAGATTTCAGAAAAATAAAATCTAAATCTGCTCATTAAGCCAAAAAAAAAAAGAGTACACTTTAGAATTATGTGATAATGAACCTTCTTTGAAGATTTGAAAGAGAGAATCGAGTGTAGTTCCTGCATGAACATATGTACACGGGAAGTTAAATAGATTAATCAGTGTCTTGATGTTAAGTTTATCTTCAGGATCAAGTATAGCCAAGTTTTTAGCATAAAGTATGCCCACTATGTTAGACCTCTCTCCTTCAAATACTGGTATCCGGGAATAACCTGGAAAAGAAATGACAATCATATAATAATTATGACTAGAGAGGTTAATNGGAACCAAAAATGTTCCCTGATGTCTGAAACGGATTTCTGTCTTGGAATTTTTAAAATCGGAGGCATAAAACTTTTTTGTTCTCAAAAGTGAACACAATGCTTCCGTTACCTTCGGTAAGCTCGGAAGCAATTATATTTCATTTTCAAAAAAATAAATAAAAATCCCTTAATGTTTAAAAAATCTTTTCAAAATCAAAAATCTTTCTCTACTTGAAAAATAACATTCTCTTATCTTTAAAGTATAAGTCCTTTTGGGTTTGATTAGTGTCCCTCGCGTGACTTCTCGTAGGCAATTCCTTTTATCGCCAACGATAGAGTTTATGTCCAAGAGGCTGGCATTTAAATTAGATTTTTTTTTTTTTTGCTTTTATATCTATTTTTTGTACATGTTATCTTTTTATTGTTTGCCAGACAGTCGTATATTTATAGAGGAGATAGGCCTAGAGAATATAGAATAGATATAAATGAAAACGGAGATTACTTACAACATAACAATAATCATTTTAATGATATTCAGGGTGTGACAAACCTACACCGGAAAAAAATGGATGAAACTAAATAAAAAATGGAACAAAACGCCACCAAGTGCGCTTCTATTTATTATTATTATTTTGCTTCCAAGTTTACCGAAGATGACGGAAACGGAAGCTATGTGGTCGTTTTGAAGAACGAAAATATTTTATGTCTCCGATTTCAAACATTCCATGACAGTAATCCGTTTCAGACACCAGGGAACATTAATGGTTTCGTGTCTGACTATCGCTAAATTTTATTTTGTAACCAACATTCCTTAAAAACTACACGTCCAATTTTTAAGAAATTTAAAATTGTTTTTTTTTTGCCCATTTGTTTTTCATTAATATGCGCACAAACATAGATTTATTTACACCTATACCTTTACAAGTACTGATCGGAATTTTATGAAATTTGGAGGGTTTGTAGAAAGTAGCCCGCTTATTGAAAAACTACATCCAAAATGTAGTTTTACCCCTAATTTTCTCTTTTTTGGGTTCGGTAGATTACATGCAGTATTTACCTGATCTCATAATATCTGCTACGGTAATAAAATCCAAATAACAATTAGACGAGAGCATGTAAACATCTGCTAGAGGTGTCATTACATCTTCAACTTTCTTAGTAGTCATTTCTAGAGCACCTGATATAATGTCAACTTCCTGTTTCTTCATTTGATTAAACGAAGAGGTTAACTGCGACAAATATAAAAAATTGAATTGAAGCGTAAAAGTATTAATAATAATTGTTATTAAATTTACTATTTGCTGACTTGATTACGAATGAAAATATTTTAATTCGTATGTAGAATGAGTAAGCAAAAGATTTTGTCAACTGGAAAGAGCAACAAGAAACACTGATATTGGTAAGTACGAGTAAGTAACGAATTTACTTTTTATCGTGAATAAATACAAAACGCACGGAATACACCATTGCTATGGATCAAGAGATCATCGGATCCTTTTTGACTAAATGCCATCATCAGTCCAATATTTATATAAGTATGCATAATATAATAGGAAGTGGATGGAAGAGATGTCATTCTTTGTAAATTTAACACTAAGAACCAAATTAATCAGCTCATGATAAAAAAAGGGCACTTCTTTAGATTGTTACTCCCCTTATAAAAAAACCAGAGGGAGTAACAATCTACAGAAGGTGTACGGAATGTTCTTCTTTAGACTCTTACTCCCTTATAAAAACAGTGTGATATTCCTTTGTCCCAAAGTAAATCCAAAGTGAAGGGACAAAATATCCCTTTGCCTTACTAGTAATAATTAGTCAGTCATTTATATACTGAAAAAACATAGGGGAGTAACAATCTAAAGAAGTACAAAAAAAAGCAATTAGAATTGCTAATTTTGTCAACTAGTAGTTCTGTTTAACAGCAGACATTGCGTCCAAAAAAAGATTTATACATAGTTTTTAATACTTCTAGGAACAACTTTGCCAAATTTTAAGAAAATCGAACAACTCGTTTGGTAGTAACTACGTAACAAACAAATTTACAAACAGACAAAATGCTAAACAGTCGAGTTAAAATAGGACCCACTTGTTTAATATTAGATGAATTAAAATTAAATTATAACAATGTCAATATGAATACTTACTTTGACAAGTTCTTTAATGCGATCCTTAGAATAAACTGAGATTTCCTTTGTAAGAATGATATCTAGCAATTTGCTCAGTGGATACGACAAAGGGAATGCTAAAATAACCACTGTCTTGGATAAGCATATGGTTTTGGCGCAGACTAATAAAGCATATCTGGTGACCACAGCACAAGGTATTATTTCACAGAAAATCACAATGACCAACGTTGAAATCGCAACTGTAATCCATCCTGTACAACAAATTAATAAAGAGTAAGGACGTCACAACATGCTGAATATTTAAGTATATAACCTTTTCATCTTGTCTTCAACTTAACCTTAAAATAACATCTTCTATCAGTATGCAAATTATGTATAATACTTCATATACCTTGTATAAAGTTCTGTTCAAGGGATACGGTGAAAGCGGAATTACAAACTGTAGACGCCAGTAGTATGCTGCAAAGAAGAAGATGGGCCCTTCTTCTTAGTGGTAAAACAGATCTGGCGTGTTCTCGCTCCTTATCTTCACCTGCATTGCTTATAACCTGAAATCGAAAGTGAATTTCTGTGGAAAACTATAGATAAACAGGCCATTTAAGAAAGCTGTAGTTAGAACACCATTATGAAAGTCAAATTACTTCAACATTGGCAAAACTGAAATGAGTACTTCAACATCAGCAAAATACGACCTGACACCTTTACGTTATCATATGAAAAAAAAATCTTAGGGTTGGGACAGATCCAAAGAAGCCCAGAAAATAGTTTAAATACCCACCTTTGAGGAAGAAAGAGGTGGACCCAGACTGATAGCACCGGAAGATGGGGAGAAAATGGATTCCAATTCCTCTGCAGAGGCGTGCACATCTGCACATGGATATGAAGAGGCTTAGTGGAGACTTGGGACCAGGGCAGTAAGTGGGATATAGTGTCATAGATTAGGTATCATTGGAGAAGAATATTATCGGTTGTGCTTTTAGAAAGTCATAAACTATGGGGCCGTTTTAGGACTGCTAAATATAAATTGGAGATTCAAGTTCTGGATCCAACGATTAAACTTTATTGTTTGCACTTAAAATTAAATAGTAATTAAATTATGTTTTAAGGACGAATTTGCCGAATAAATACATTACTAAATAAATATTTCAAGAGGATTACTTGTAGCTGAGTGAGGTCTAAGCTCATCATGCCTATACTAAGTCCGTTAAAAAGAGCTGAAAGTAAGACCGATGCTATCATCAGGGCTATGAAGAACCAGTAAGGAAGGAAATGTTTATGAAAGTACAAAACAACAGCAAGGTCTGTTCCTTCATGCTGCCATTGGTTATCAGCTGGGTCTCTTGTACAAAAGTACCCAGTTCCGGAGCCCTCCGCTAGTAAAGTTATTTGAAGCGTGTTACTATCTAGCAGTTTCACCTGTATCAAAACATTTCAGTAATGTATTAATTTCACGTTACGATGTGATATATTCTTACAGTATTGTTATCAATTATCGGTTAATCATTAAGAATAAAGCATTTACTAGTCTTATTAATCCACTACTTACTAACTCACGTCTCAATTTAACACTTTTTGACGAGATATTTTGACTACATGGCAGTTAGAGAATGATGTTCCAACTAAAATTCTTAAAGAGAGTGACAGATCACTTAGCTTTAAAGTGAAAAATCCTGGGTTGGAAGCCTTCACATAGAAAAATAATAGAAGGGTAATGATTATTATTAGCCAGGCAGGGAGTTCTTTATCAATTTAGTTGCATAAGGCTGGTGACATTATTTTCACCCTTTGACTCAGCAGGTACAAGTATAGGCCTGTCAACGTCGTCGGGACACACGTGACGCGAGTGGGAGCGAATGAATAGGTGTTTATCAGTAAGCAAATGACTATTGAGAAAAACACAGGAGAGTCAAAATCACGCAGCGTATTAATTTTTTATCAATCGACTTGACACTCATACGAAAGTAATTAAAGAACTTAACCTCGTCTTCTTTTAACTCAATCATCATAGTAGTGAACGCCGCTTTCAATGGCGTCTCACTATTAAAAGGATGAACCCAAAGTCTTCCTTCCATTCTGCTGCTCACATATTTATGCGTAAAATAACAAAACAATATCTTCTTTTCATAAAAAGTCGCTAAGCTCTCATTACAAAAACTAAGAGCAACGGACCTTGGATCCATCACCGGCCGCAGTTGGATGTGCACTGACCGATAGGCGGGAAAATATCACCCTGTGTTGCTTTAGTAGTTTGAAAATGTTCTCATTTACTTAATCCATAAGGAGTATAAGATATACCTTTTTAACAGGTGTTAGACTATATTGGCAGGAGGAGTTTTCAGTTGTGATTGACACTTCTGTATTATCAAGGAAGAAACCAAACAGTTCTAGTGCAACACTATATCCTTCAGTGAATTCCGGTATTAAGTCCTCAGTCTGTTCGTAATTACCTCCCTCGTACCAACTCACCCTGTAACCTAGGATTCGGCCGCACCAAACTCTTTCACTGGGGGAAAAAAATTAATATTAGTTATATTCTTATCTTTTGAGTCTTCAGGGGTTTTTTAAAAAGTTAAAATTAATTAAAAAGAAAGCTAACAATTTGCTTTTTTATATATTAATATTTATTTGGTAATATTTCATCTCCTATTTGAGACATTTTCAAAACCTGAAAATTAACAATTTAAAATTACAATCGATCTTTTACAATAATAAAATAAAAATTATACATATAGAAATGAATTAAATATAAATTATATTAAATTGGTCATGCTGAGTTATAAAATATTTTAGTCAATTACATACCTGAACATTTTATTTTATGTATATAAAATAAGTCAAAAAATTGTTAAAAATTATTACTGATCTAGTAAAATGTCACTACACACCACTTTACTGTTAACTGACAACTGATTTAAAATAAAATAAAAATAAAAAGAAAAATCACTTTGAGTCATGAACAATCTCTGCTCTCTGATACATGACTGACTAGATTTTACATTGTTCCTCCTTATATGAATTAACCCAGAATCATTCCAATTACTATAAAAGCTTTGCAAATAACCAACATAAAACCCATAAATTTAACATTTACTCCTTTACAATTTAGATAATTCATTAATTTAACAATTACTAGACATTAACTTTATTATTAAAATTAATAAATTTAGATCTTAGTTTAATAATTAATTAAATAAATAAATAAATTAAACATTGAACATAAATTATTTTCATTTACAAACCAACATTATACCTGACTATATTATTAATTACATAAAAATTAAATTATAAAAAATTTTTAAAAATGACTAGAGGTTCTATACTTCTTAAATAACAATATGGGACAGAATAAATTAAGGTATAATATTATCATACAATATTAAATGAAGTATAAGTTATATTTTTAATTTTAAACATTAATGAATTTAGATTCAATTTTAAGTTCCTTAAAAATTCCTGAATAAAATTTATTTAGATCTTTTGAGTCAGTTTTAAAGTTGACGTTTTTGGGGTAACCTGCGATTAATGCAGCTTCTAGCAATTTTTTCTTATAGTTATTGTTTTCTTTTTCTAATATTTTTGCATTTTTAAAATCTGGAATATGATTTAGTTCCAAAGCATGTGCAGCAAGAGCGGTATTATTTGATTTATTTTTAATGTCTCCCTCATGATGCTTCATCCTATTTTTAAAAGTTTGGCGAGATTCTCCTATGTATTTTTTATCACAATTAGTACATGGAACTGCATAAACAAATCCCATTTCTTGTTCTGTGGGCACTTTATCCTTTATTTTACTAAAATATCGATTTTTTATTTTGTTTGTTGGCTTCATTCCAAACTTTATATTATTACAATCAAATTGTTTAAAAGTGTCTGCAACTTTCTCTGTAAGTCCTTTTATATATGTTAACGAATGGTAATTGTACATTAATTGTGTTCCTTCGTCATCTATTTTATTATCATTATTTTTACTATTATGTTTTATTGCCTTATAACAGAGGTTTCTTATTAATTTAAGAGGGTACATGTTTTTAATTAATTTATCATAAATAAAAGTTTTAACGTTTGGTAAAAGAGCTGGGTCAGTTAGTTTAATGGATTTATTGATAAGGTTGAAAATTGCATTTTTCTTTTGGTAGAAAAGATTAATATTAGTTAGGATAGAATGTATTTTAGTTTTATTGCTATAGGATTTTATTATTGTAACAATTGTGTACTTGAATTAAGAAGAGTGACAAAATTAATTGCGTTTCTAAAGCTGTGGTATAAAAAATGTTTACTCTTTCCAAAAACGGCTCTAAATCTAGGAACATTTTGCGTCACTTAACTATTTAGTTTTGCACAAAACAATTCCTCAACTTTAATGAGAAAATTAACGAAAAGGAGTAGACAGCTTTTTCTTCATATTATTAAGATTTCTTATTTTCTCACCCATCAAAAGCACGAAAAAACGGTTTTAAACCTCACAAACCATAGCGAGGCATCTACCAAAGGAAACTTCATTATTCCTCACCCATCCACCAGAGGAGAAAAGCAATAGTTTTAATATTAATAAAGCATAGGGATAGGGATACCTTCTACCAAGGAAAACTTTATTATTAAAAACAAGTGGGAATAAACACAGGTGCCGTTTTATAAGGGCCTTCCTTATTACCTCTTGGGAGGGGGGGGGGAGTCTCTTTAATGAACCTACATGGATTGAAAGGGCAGATGTTAATTAGCAAAGAGTTAAAGAGGTCTTTGGATCTAAGGGCTTATTAAAGATTTTAATAAAAAGGTCACGAGGGGCTGGGGGAAGGAGATTGATAAAAACAGCACCTTAGATGTGAGAAGCAAGCTCAGTGTTTTTACAGTACTTATTATCAGCCTAGCTTATCAACTTTTTATCGACCATAAACTTGATCTTAGTACCGTGACTTTCAAATATAGCAACTACAGCCGGCGTTATATATACAACGCCTACGATAATTTAATCGGGATCAAATATTAAATTCTGAATTAAAAAGTTTATTCTATTTTTTATTAAAAAGATTATATTTGGTGTTTTACTTGCACAGAAATAGTGGAATTTAGACTCATAACAAATATGCACTTAATGTAGAACGGTTTTTGACACATTTTTTGGTGAAATAATCCATTGTTCAGAGCAAGTAATAAGTACAAAGTTACTCGTAATAATAGTAATATTATATTTGTGTACATTAAAATAATAATAATAATAATAAAAGTTATGCTTTAATGCACATAAGATGTCTGGGTAATGCCTGTTAGCCGAGAGTTTAAAGTGTGTGAGTCAACTCAACTACATTCTCGTTAAAAAAAATGTTATGCTTATTATAAGGAAGAATAGAGAGATAAGAACTCATATAATTAAATTAATTAGGAAAAGAGTGGAGCCTCAGACTCACATATTTTATTTTTTTGTGGGGATTTAGAGAACCTTATACCTGTAAATCTATCTAATTCTAATATTAGCATCATTATCCTTCGCATCAAGTTTTTAAAAAATATAAATATATAACACTGAGTATATTAGAAAGTAAAAAACAAAATCAAAATAGGATAACTAGTTTTTTAATTAATAAACATATACATGTATAAAATATAACTTAAATTGCTGTCAGATAAATCAAAAAGTGTAAAAGAACCATAATACGTCAATGCTACCTGTAATTAAACATTATTTATTTTGATATTCTTATTAGTTTGGACACGCATACTTAATCATATTTTATTGCATACTATTAAACCATTGATATACATATCAAATTATATAAAAGTTCATTTATGCAGATATTTTTTATAACCTTAATTTGTTATCATTTGCTAAATCACCTGCATACAAAATTTAATCTGCATAAATATAATAATATATTTTTAAATGTGATAAGCAAGAATTGATTGAATCCATTTATAAATGTAATTGAACTGACTAATTTTGCTAAATTATTGGTGTTGTCAATTTTATTTTCATAATATATGTATGTTACAAAGTTAATTGTAAGTGAATTATAATCTTGAGGGATAATTGGATATTAATTTATTAATATAAATAACCTTGCTTCTCCGGCCAAAATTTGAAATTTGTAATATAAAAATACTTTGAATTGTAACAAGTATATTTATAATATTTTAGAGACTATTGGAGCTTGGAACAAAAGCGATAGTATAAATTCTGGCGCATTAATTAAAACTAATGGCACAAGCTTACTCGAATGGTAAGCGCGCTACAGGTAAACTAATAATTAGTTTTGTACGAATTGTTATTAAGCTAACAATTCTATTTTCGGGTCTAATTACATTTTATGAATAACTATTCTAAAATCGACTGAAATCTACTAATCTGAAGGTCGGTATTGTCATTATATAATTGATAAACTGAATTAAATGACAAAACATCATCTTAGAAAAGAAAACAAGATTAGTGATTTTGATCATAAATAATAGTGACTTTTATCTCTCATTACTTTTAGAGTAAAAACATACATGTTTAGACGCCTAAATCAAAATTTAATGAGAGAAGAGGAATTGTAAAGATACCTAGCTGCGAGGTTTAATTAAATCATCAATTAGTAGGCATAACAAAGGGCAACAATATTCATCTTGAACAAATTAATTAATTTAAATGAAAGCCGATAGCAAGGGATAACGGAAGTGTGTTCAGTCTTTACACTACACCTTTTTCATATTTCTACAAGAACACAATGAAATTTGGAGCCGAGATCAATAATAATTCAAGGCCCTTGAAACAATTTTGCTTGTCTATGTGAAGTAAAACAAAACCCTTAGGGCTAATCATATTTACTCCTAGTGCAAGGGACTTGAAAACAAATTACAAACATCAATTGTAATTAAAGTGAATTTGCTTTAAGTGTTAAAATTGAATTTATCCATCCATTAATATAATTACGAGCAACAAACATAGAAGAATTAGATTAGTGCATGTATGAAGAAGTGTGTTATTCATACTTTAATAAATTAGAAAATACATAAACTTGGAATTAAGAAGACCGAAGATAATTCAAATAAATAACTTCATAAATACATGATAAATATTAAATAGATGGTCATGAATAGAAATAAATATTTTTACAGTTTGCTGGATTAAAAAAAAAAAAATGGGGGGGGTAGGCAATTTATCGTGGTAATAAAGTAGAGTATTCAATTAACAAAGCAGCTCCCCCCCCCCCCC
>KZ652142.1:84960-102056 GCA_001010745.2 Gerris buenoi
GTTTCTGACAGACAAAATGCCTGTTTTCTTAAATGTAAGAAGGTATCTTAAGTGGCGATGAAATAATAGCTTATGAAGAAACTTTTTATTAAAAAAAAACAACCCTAAAAAGCAATAAAATAATGGTTCAAATTAGTCAAAGGTGGTTTTCAGAGGTTCAATCATCAATTCTTAATCGAGATCCCAGTAAAAAATGTGTGATTCATCAGTATTGGATGTTTTAGCGATATTTAAATTAGTCAATTTAAAGTTAAAAGTATTGCGATAGGGCTTCAACAAATAAATAAGCAGTCATTGGTATTAAAGATTGCTTCAATGCTATATAGATTTCTCAATGTGCAATTATTGTACATGGCATGTTGATAAGTATACTACCTAGAATTGATTGGCTCTCGAAATCTTAACCCTATTACAGGGGTCATGGTATTGTATGATCCCTGCAGTGGGTCATGCATAGAAAATATCATTTAGGGGGATGTTGCTCATAATCAACATTCATAAAGGTGTTCATTCTTAAGTGTGTTGCTCATGAAGTTAGCAACTGATTCTCATCTAAGAACCTTTAGCTTTAGCTAATGGGTTAAATCAGCTACTCTCTCCTTGTGAATAGCCTTTAAATTGATTTGCTTTATCATCCGAGCTATCCACATTAATTAGGTTCCACGAAAACAAACGGTATTAAATTAGGTGAAAGGTGTGCAAGTATCGAAACACTTTAGTACTCTTAATAAATCCATGTTTTTCATCGCAGCAGTGAAGGTTCACTATTATCTAATAGTAAGATCAATTATATATTTAGTAGCTGGACTCAAACTTTCATCATTACAAATATTTTAACCTTGATATAGGGCTCCTTTTTTACGTAGCCCCATTGAACAGTGGCAGCGATAAGAGGCCCGCAGGTCCCGCAGCCCGGGGGGCCCTGGGGATCTGGGGGCCCCTGGAAAACAAATAGAGGGAACCCCACTATTATTTTGCCGGGGGGGAGGGGCAATATCTTACCGCCGCCACTGCCATTGAGACATCTCATTGGAATAGTAAATTAAGATTACATTTGTTAATAAATAAACATAAATTTAATTAGACAAGTTTCAAAACTGCTTACATTAAATAGTTTTATTAATTTAAACATCAATATAACTTAATTTTTTACAAGTTTCAAAACTGCTTACATTAAATAGTTTTATTAATTTAAACATCAATATATTCTCCTTCACTCCTGTATTGTAACTACAAGTCCACAAAATACCTCTTCAATTATAAACCATACTGTTTGGTTTAAAATATGACTAAAGACCGAAAATTCAAAATAAAATATAACAGCTGGAAATAGTGATAAGAAAGAGAAGGTAAAATAAGTAGCTATCATAGCGGGAAGGTTACTTAATGTATATCAATTCGCAAAAATCTAGTCTCTTATACCTATAAGCCTTTTATTGTGATATTTTTGACTGGTTGAACCATTAATATTTGTTATGTTATTTGTTGATAAATGCGTTTTAAAGTGTTAATCTATGTATAATTTTATAAATAATGAAAAAATTGCCAAGAAGGTTATAATGATAACAAAATCATCAAATAAGAGGTTAACTATATTTTTTTTAAACAACACGATTTTATTTCTTTTTCCACATAAATTATGTATGAACAGTATTGGATATTAACTTAAGGTGCTAATACATGTTATATATTTATAGATAATAATTTTACGATATAATAAAGATACTTTGTGCAAATGATGTTTTATTTAAAAAAAAATAGGTGAATCCAGTTATTATATAGGATTAAATGACATAAACTGTGATACTTATGATTTAAACTATTATAAAGTATGGCAATATTAATCATAGTGTACCTACGTAGCATATAAGAAAAATAAATGTTGTTTTAGGCTTGTTATTTTCATGTTGCTTTTTATTTTACACATTCAAAATTAAATATTAAAAAGTAGATTTATTTTGTTAGACAGTCTGAAATTAAGAGCGCAAACTAACAATAAGTGCTTCAAAAATAAATATTAATTGACTTCTATAATTTAATAAATAATTGTCTTAAAAATAGCCTTTTTAGAAAACCCTGTTTAGTGTTTAAAATCTAATGGATTTTTTTTTTTTTTTTTTTTCCAAACAATTACTTTTAATATAGATGATTATTTTTGTTTAACTGTCAAATTAAATACAAAATTAAAAATAAAAATTACGATAAGCTAGCTGTAATTAATTCTGATTTTATCTGTACTCACCTACATTGAATCAGACATATTCCTAAAATTATTGTTATCATTTTATCTTCTTGAATAATATAGAATAGACTGGTTTTAGAACACTAAAATTAACTTTTTAAATGACAAACCACAAACAACCCAATAATTTTATTTACTTTGAGAAGTAAACACTCGTGAATGATTGTAGAACTACCAAAGAACATAAGTGTATTTAGTATTTAGGGTTAAAAGCTATTTTTAAAATAGACTAATTGATATTTCAAATTTATTGAGCAACAGTTTTAGTCCATGAGATAACGTGCAAAGAAGTGTCTTACTAATGTCAAGCTAGAATTTTGTGTACAAGCTAATCGTTTAATACCATTTGAGAATAAAATTTCAATTAAATAGGTCAATTTATTACTCCAGTTATCAATTTATATGTATATCGGACACGTAAACGTTTCTGACAGACAAAATGCCTGTTTTCTTAAATGTAAGAAGGTATCTTAAGTGGCGATGAAATAATAGCTTATGAAGAAACTTTTTATTAAAAAAAAACAACCCTAAAAAGCAATAAAATAATGGTTCAAATTAGTCAAAGGTGGTTTTCAGAGGTTCAATCATCAATTCTTAATCGAGATCCCAGTAAAAAATGTGTGATTCATCAGTATTGGATGTTTTAGCGATATTTAAATTAGTCAATTTAAAGTTAAAAGTATTGCGATAGGGCTTCAACAAATAAATAAGCAGTCATTGGTATTAAAGATTGCTTCAATGCTATATAGATTTCTCAATGTGCAATTATTGTAAATGGCATGTTGATAAGTATACTACCTAGAATTGATTGGCTCTCGAAATCTTAACCCTATTACAGGGGTCATGGTATTGTATGATCCCTGCAGTGGGTCATGCATAGAAAATATCATTTAGGGGGATGTTGCTCATAATCAACATTCATAAAGGTGTTCATTCTTAAGTGTGTTGCTCATGAAGTTAGCAACTGATTCTCATCTAAGAACCTTTAGCTTTAGCTAATGGGTTAAATCAGCTACTCTCTCCTTGTGAATAGCCTTTAAATTGATTTGCTTTATCATCCGAGCTATCCACATTAATTAGGTTCCACGAAAACAAACGGTATTAAATTAGGTGAAAGGTGTGCAAGTATCGAAACACTTTAGTACTCTTAATAAATCCATGTTATTCATCGCAGCAGAGAAGGTTCACTATTATCTAATAGTAAGATCAATTATATATTTAGTAGCTGGACTCAAACTTTCATCATTACAAATATTTTAACCTTGATATAGGGCTCCTTTTTTACGTAGCCCCATTGAACAGTGGCAGCGATAAGAGGCCCGCAGGTCCCGCAGCCCGGGGGGCCCTGGGGATCTGGGGGCCCCTGGAAAACAAATAGAGGGAACCCCACTATTATTTTGCCGGGGGGGAGGGGCAATATCTTACCGCCGCCACTGCCATTGAGACATCTCATTGGAATAGTAAATTAAGATTACATTTGTTAATAAATAAACATAAATTTAATTAGACAAGTTTCAAAACTGCTTACATTAAATAGTTTTATTAATTTAAACATCAATATAACTTAATTTTTTACAAGTTTCAAAACTGCTTACATTAAATAGTTTTATTAATTTAAACATCAATATAACAATTTATTAAAAAGATAATATTAATTAATAAATATGAACCCAAATGAAATTAATGATAAAATTAATTAATGATTGTAATCACAACGTATAAAGTAATGACAGCAGAATATTTTCCACGGTTGTATTAAAAACGGCATATTATTAAATTCTGGAGCATCAGTGGAGGTCATCATAAAGGGTTTAAATAACATTGTGTCTGTACACAAAAAACTATAAATAATAAACTTTTTTTAAAATTATCAAAGAAGATATCTGCCTTTATAGGCCTTTCATCAGTGCCGTTAAAGAAAAAAAATAAAGTTGCATAATTACAGTCTTGCAATAGTCTCCGATGTAATTTAGACTCACTATCTTATAATTATTTTATGTAATTTCCAACTTTTTACCGAAACTGATATTAAATCTCATTAAGACTGACAGCTGCTTTGATATAAAATAAATTGGTTAGGCGTAAAGTCTCACGTAAAAGGGTTTCGTTAGTATGTGATTGTGACATGAAATTTGTATAGGGGTTGTTGATATTCAATGCCTTTCATTTGATACCTCACACAAAATTTTTAAAAAATAGTATTTTTTAAAATATAGGAGTTAAAAAGAACGTTTGTGCTCATGAGGAATACAGAGTAATGGGCGAAGAAAGTTTAAACTTGTAAGGGCCCAACAATGGGCTACTTATGATCTATCATAATAATTTCATTAACATCAAACGAGCAGTTTTTAAGATATATTGGTTCGAAATAATGTTGAAAGACACCGATCGACCGACAAACAGAAAAGAAACGACACACAAAATGTTCCCTGATGTCTGAAACGGATTCATATCCAGTGATTTTTTGAAATTGGAGACAAACAATTTTAGTTCTATAGAACAGTGACAATGCATCTGGTTCCTTTGGTAAGCTCGGAAGCAAAAAGAAAATATCTAGCACTTCTCTTAAATTTTTTCCATACTATCATCTTTAATTTCTTTAACTTACACCTGAAATAACTTACAAACTGAAATAAGTTTTAAGTGGAAAAGACATTAAATACATTTAAAACAAAGAGAAATAAATGTACAAGTATATATTTCAGCAGAAGATAACACAATAATTTTTTTCTTAAGTAACATTTTTGCCATTTGATTTTTCTATATTTTATCTTCTTTTTTTACGGGCTTTTAAGAGTTTAGTGTAATAAAGATAAAGAACATTATTAGTTCTAGCATTGTTTTTGTCTTGTTCATAGCGTGCGTTAAGGTTAAGTCCCAAGTAATTCTTTACAGAGTTAATTAAAGACGTGTTTCAAAGATAATATTTTACTTTTTGTTTTTAGATAGAAGATCGTAAATTCTTGTAAAAAATACTAATCTAATGTAATAAACAGTCTAAGTAAAAAAAATAAATAATTTTAACTTTATCAAACCTTGAACTCAAATTATTTCGTGTAAGCGCAATTAAAAAAACTACTAATAAATATAAAAAGTATACATTTTAACAAAAATTTAAAAATTTAATTATTATTATTATTTTTTTTTTTTTAATTTAATTAATTAGAAAAAAATCGAAGTATATAATTATATTTCAATATTTCTTTAAATATTTATGTCTTAGAAATAGACAAACTATTTTTGTCTAATAAGTAAAGTAAAATTGGTATCTCATGTAATTTTACACAGAAAATTATTTATTGGCAGTCTATAATATTATAAATCAAGCAATTTAATGAATAGTCAATAAAATATATGCTTTCTTAACTCAATATCAAAAGCTTGTTATTTTTACATCACGTAAAAAAAGGAGAAGTTACTCTGTAATTTTGCTTTAGGTTTTTTTTTTTATTATTAAGTCAATACAAGTTAAGAAAGAACTTAAAATTTGTACTTCTTGATATGCCTGAAGGCAAGTAGGTTCAAATAATAAATTTATATACCATTTTCGTAATCCTTCGGAGATTAAATATATGTTATTAAACAACTTTTCCTAAATTGATAAATGGGAACTAGCGTGATTTGTACATAAATCCGCTATTTTAATGATATCTTATTATGGTGTATAGACTGTAATATAAATACATATATACATTGGTAAATGTATGCATTGAGTTCTTATAATATAAGCATCTAGGCAATTTATTTTGCTAATATCATTAATATTGAATATCTCTTTCATCTAAGAACAAATAAGGTGGCGCTACTTTGTTGGTGTCCTATACCATGCTCTCCATTAGAAGTTAAACTAATCTAACCTAATCTCATTTATTTATGAAATGTCTGTTATAATATTATTTATATCTCACAATTATTATTTTTATTTAATTAATTAATCAAGTATTATTGTGACTCACAATTATTTAATCTTTATATTTTCAATTTATTACAAACAAAATAATATTTAATGATACTATACCTACTAACTTATAATATTTACAACTAGATTGATTTTAAAAATAAACCAACTTTTGAAAATTTTAATTTGACAATAGAGAACACAGATATTTATGACGGTTAAAGAAAGAAGCTTAAGGGCGTGGTTCTTAGGTATAGGCAAAATTAAATTGAGTCTAAGTAGACTTTTTCCAACTCGTTTACTCAAAAAATTGTGTATAGATAATTTAAAACTAAATTCGATTTAGATGAAGGATTAATTATAAATTATATTAAATATAGTTAAGGGGTGGGGGACTTTAAACAATGAAAATGTCGGATGCAGGATTTATTAATTACATGCTAACTCTCTGTAGAGATTTAGAATAAATTAGTCTTGACTACTATGTATAAAACTTTTAATACTTTTCACGTTCCTAATACTCTTAGAGATGGGTCTTTCACGATCGAATGGGTTAAATAGAAAGAGTTACATAAATGAAATATTGTGAACGATCGTTCGTTCGTTTGAATGAACGACCATTAAAAACATTAAAAAAAAACTGATTAGTTTTATTTTATTTTAATTTTTTTTTTTTCTTGCTTTCGATTGATAACTGGATAACTCTCAGTAATTTTCCGTCTTGGCGGCTTTATTATTAGTCGACACAGTTGATCTTTTAATTCTGATTGCTGTTACTAATACCTTTTACGATCTTGCACTCTTCATTTCAACATTATCTATTTCAAACCTATATAGTTCTCTTTTATTATACTTATCACAATATTTATTCATTGTATTGGATTTATCAAATCTTCCAACTCATTTCTTTATTTAATTTAGAGTACGAAGTGGCATGCCCCAAAAAGAACGAAGGGTGAACAGGTTAAACAAACTCAGTTATCTTAGTGACTAGGCCGGTTGCGAACCGTTCACCAAAACGACCGACTCTGCCCATGTCTATCATGCAGATTTTTTTTTAAAAGCTAAACATACAAACAAACTCCGTAATGCGATAACCAGTGGAGGGCCTGAGGGCCTACATCTTCAAAAAGTCCAGGGTACACTCTAATCCTGGGTACCTTAATAAAATGGATAATGATGATGATAGGTGGTTCTGAATTGTATATAAGTTGTTGCTGCAGCATATAACTATTGATCAAGACGTCATCATAGAAGGATTTGTAGCTAGGCTTCATTAAAATAATTTTCGTTGGGTTTCTCATTCGTAACTCATCATTGGATGTGTGTACTTTCCTGACCACCTCAATATCTCTAATATACATGCTATTTTTGACTCTCTGTATGTCTCAATAACTGCCACATCAACGGTCTGCCTTCTAGGAGATTTTAATACCCCTGATGTTGACTGGGCAGCCTATAAATATATTGGAAACAGGCACATTAAAAAATCTCGAGCTCAAGCTATTTTTAATATCTCACATCTATTGAACCTGAAACAATGTAATACTGTATCAAATGAATATGGTAAAATCCTTGACCTGGTGCTATCTAATTTAAACACTACTGCAGTCTCGCGTCACATCGACCCCTTGGTTCATGAAGATTTATATCATCCTTGCTTGTCTATTCGTTTAGAATGCAATGATCTCAATCGAAAACCACCTTCCGTTTCCCAAGTCCTCAGAAATTATTCTGCCGGCGATTACGAAGGCCTTGCAAATGCCGTAGCGTCCGTTGACTGGTCGGGCATTACGAACTGTCCTGACGTAAACAATAGTGTGGATCTCTTTACAGCTCATCTCGGATCACTTCTCAACACCTTCATTCCTAGTTATAACTACAGCTTCTCCTCTTTTCCTTCCTGGTATTCACTTAAGCTTCGCATATATATTAAGAAAAAGGATTTCTACAGCCGAAGATTTACTAAAACCAATAAACATATATTCTACAATTATTTCTCTATATTCAGAAAACTTGCTAGGCGTCAATATAAGATCGACAAAACAATTTATCTTAATAGAGTCGAACATTCTCTAAAAAGAAATGTAAACTTTTTTTGGAAGCACGTCAATGTTTCTCGCGGTGTTAATAGTTCCTGCCCACCTATTAGTGTTAATCAGCAATCCGTTTCTGACCCGGGCAAAATAGCTAATGCTTTTGCTGACCACTTCCGTTCTGTTTTCATTCCGTCTGCATCCTTTTCTCCGCAGCCTCCTGATCCCAGCTCCTATCCTGGTACCTTTATTTCTATTTCCCCTATTTCAATTACCGATGTTCTTCATGCCATTAAAAAATTAAAGCCCTCCAAAAGTTCTGGTGATGACAACATCCCTTCTTTTTTTGTGAAAGGCTGCGCCCCCTACTTGGCTCCTGTACTAGCCAACATCTTCAATAAAAGCATCTCTCAAGGTGAGTTCCCTCGTGCTTGGAATTCGGCCTCAATAGTGCCGATATTCAAAGCCGGGGACAAGTCCTCTGTTTGTAACTACCGCCCCATTTCCCTCTGCAATACTTTTTCTAAAGTTTTTGAACGTGTTATCCATACTAATCTTTACCCCATACTCGAACCTCTCCTTCATCCGTCTCAACATGGTTTTCGCCCCTCTCGCTCTACCTGTACGAATCTTGTTTCGTTTATTTCCCATGTGTCCGCCTGTGTCGTAAATGGTACCCAGGTTGACGCTGTATATTTTGATTTCGTCAAAGCTTTCGACCGTGTTGATCACGGTATCTTACTTTCCAAACTCGAATCCCTGAACCTCCATCCATCCTTGATCCTCTGGTTTCGTTCTTACTTAACTACCCGGAACTGCTCAGTCCGGCTTGGTTCCTATTCTTCTCCTTACTATCCTGCTTCGTCAGGAGTTCATCAGGGCTCCATCCTTGGTCCTATGCTATTCAGCATCTTTATAAACGATCTCCCTGATGAGCTTGCTAGTGTCTCAGTCGAGTTCTTTGCTGATGATCTTAAGATCTCTCTTCCTATCTCTAATTCCCATTCCTGTCTTCTCCTCCAATCTGACATTGATCGTGTCCATAATTGGGCATCCTCAAACAACATGGAACTCCATCCTGGAAAGTGCCAGGTCATCACTTTTTCTCGCTCCTCCTCTCCTATTAATTTTCCTTATCTTCTTAATGGTTCCCATATTCTTCGAGTCTCTTCAGTGAAGGACCTAGGGGTGATCATGGATGGTAAACTTAGATTCAGTGACCAGTTTGATTCTATGATTAGAAAGGCTAGTCAACGACTTGGTTTGATTCGACGTATTGCCTCCGACCTGTCAATTGATTGCTTTGTCATTTTATATAAAACCCTTGTTCGTCCCTTACTGGAATATGTTGTTCCAGTGTGGAATATGTTTGGTTCGACTAAGTCCAGAGCGATTGAACACATTCAAAAAACTTTTGTTCGCATATGCTACACAAGATATATGTTTCGGCGCGTTTATTATAAGTATGAATCTCTGTGTGAACGTTTAGGCCTTGATCCCTTACATAAGAGACGGACTGCTCATGAGGTGTTGTTCTTGCTTAACTGTTTGTCGGGTAAGACTGACTGTTCTCCAGTGCAGGGTCTCGTCACTGTACTCCCTCTAGATCGTCGAGCGGGTCGTCCCCTTTATATAAGGGATATTTCTCCAGCTAATCCTATTGTCCGATGTGTCTCCTCCTGCAACTCCCTGAACAACTGTCCCAACATTTTTTCCCTTTCCTGTATCCGCTCTATTATACCTTTCATTATCTAGTGGTCAGCGATTCGTTTTTCTCCGTCACTACTTGGATTATCTTTAATTAATTTATTCATTTAATATTAGATTTTTGTCTTTGTTAACAATTATTTTATGTTTGTTTATCCCGGTACTTCGATGTTATTATGAAGTAATAATTACTATTATTATTTGTCTCTGTTCTACGCTTTAACTGTGATATGTAATTTTTTTTTTTTCCATTCTAGTCAATTGTTGCTTAATTTTTTAATTTTTATTATTATAATTATTTGAGTGCCCCGTTTTGTTTGCGTGAGCTGTTTTAGGGACTCTGATTGTATATTGTATATTGTAGCAACGGGGTGATTTGGGTAAGGTTTCGTTATGGTCACCATATCGTCTCGACATGGTGGATTCAACAGGTCTTAGTTAAGAAAGGTACACAGATTCACGTATATTTTGAAACCGTTGGCGTAGATCAAGGCTTACAATTTACAATCAATAAAATTGAGAATAGCCAAGTTGATTGATGTAAGAGAAAAAATTAAGGTATGTCAAGATAAGAACGACTACGGGAAATGTCTTGATGAAGATAATCTCCAATTTGTACTTCATAATCACAAATTTAAATCCTTAGACCTTTCTCTTGGAGCAATTATGAACGGATCCTGCAGATGTGCTAGAAAGAAGGATAACCACAGAATACTTGAAAACTATAATTGATTTCTTCACGCTAAGGGACGCTATCGAAGTTGATCACGTCTGTTGTCGCGTGACCAGTGTCTAACCTTCGTCTTCATGAGAAAAGTACTGGAATGATATGTAAATCCTGGGGTTTAAGGAAAAAAACGTGAGGTTAGGTAGTCAAAGGATGTCTAAGGGTAGTGACGGGTCTAGGTCAGGGAAGTCGCGACCTGGTGATCACTTCCCTCACCGGGATATTTCTCCAGCTAATCCTATTGTCCGATGTGCCTCCTCCTGCAACTCCCTGAACAACTGTCCCAACATTTTTTCCCTTTCCTGTATCCGCTCTATTATACCTTTCATTATCTAGTGGTCAGCGATTCGTTTTTCTCCGTCACTACTTCGATTATCTTTAATTAATTTATTCATTTACTATTAGATTTTTGTGTTTGTTAACAATTATTTTATGTTTGTTTATCCCGGTACTTCGATGTTATTATGAAGTAATAATTACTATTATTATTTGTCTCTGTTCTACGCTTTAACTGTGATATGTAATTTTTTTTTTTCCATTCTAGTCAATTGTTGCTTAATTTTTTAATTTTTATTATTATAATTATTTGAGTGCCCCGTTTTGTTTGCGTGAGCTGTTTTAGGGACTCTGATTGTATATTGTATATTGTAGCAACGGGGTGATTTGGGTAAGGTTTCGTTATGGTCACCATATCGTCTCGACATGGTGGATTCAACAGGTCTTAGTTAAGAAAGGTACACAGATTCACGTATATTTTGAAACCGTTGGCGTAGATCAAGGCTTACAATTTACAATCAATAAAATTGAGAATAGCCAAGTTGATTGATGTAAGAGAAAAAATTAAGGTATGTCAAGATAAGAACGACTACGGGAAATGTCTTGATGAAGATAATCTCCAATTTGTACTTCATAATCACAAATTTAAATCCTTAGACCTTTCTCTTGGAGCAATTATGAACGGATCCTGCAGATGTGCTAGAAAGAAGGATAACCACAGAATACTTGATTTCTTAATTGAATACTTTTACTTTTTTACTTTTACTTTTGAATACTTGAAAACTATAATTGATTTCTTCACGCTAAGGGACGCTATCGAAGTTGATCACGTCTGTTGTCGCGTGACCAGTGTCTAACCTTCGTCTTCATGAGAAAAGTACTGGAATGATATGTAAATCCTGGGGTTTAAGGAAAAAAACGTGAGGTTAGGTAGTCAAAGGATGTCTAAGGGTAGTGACGGGTCTAGGTCAGGGAAGTCGCGACCTGGTGATCACTTCCCTCACCCCCAGGTCACAGCGCATGTGCCGCAGAACACCGTGCCTTCCCACACCCCTCTACAATTGATTTCATACTTAGTAAGCGCTTGCTAGTCCTCGCGGCCAACGTGATCCTGATTAAAAGCCATTAACAACATACATCAAGCAACAGTGTACCGCGTAAATATGGTAACGTAACTTTCATTTTTATTTTTTCTTTTAATTAAGTACAAATTGTCTCTATGTCCTAAAATTTAAAAAAAAAAATATATATATAAAATAAATCTGTAATTTAAATATATATGATTCATTTAATTGTCCATCTAATAGGACGTACAAATATGGCAATTATCATAACCTAAGTCAAATGGTCCATTATTGATTTTTCGCTCAAATCTGAACGTGGGATGAGAGCCATATTGGATACCGACTTGTAAATAAAGGTGTTCCTCTCATTTGTGATTTCTAAACAAGTAGCTAATTAATTTCATTTTGAATTTTAAATCTTAAAATTTTAATATTTTTCATCCTAGCAAGTCAAACGTAAGTACATACTTGATAAATTTATATATTAAATTGGACGGATTCGATATTTTAATAAAAATGATAATTGGTAAAAATCTTTCTATGGAACATAACATGTTATCATAAGAAAATTTATGTTATTTTTTGTTAATATTAATCATAAATGTCATACAATGGACGCGCTTATTAAAAATTTCATTAAGCATTATTAATTATTCATAAATATTTTTCATTTTTTAAATTTAAAATGAAAAAAATCTATTTTTTTCTTAGCCATTCTTTAGAATGAGACAAGATCAAACATCTTCGTATAATAATAAAATCACNATCTTGAAAATATTAAGTGTGAAAATTCCAAAAAGTGTACAGTTGATAATTGCCAAGATGCACCTGTGTGCCGAATTTTATGTTCCTGAATGAATTGAAACATGCCAACGGACAGAATCAACAGACAGACAGCCGTTATATAAGGTTTCTTTTCGTACTTCGTACTGAGTTTGAGATACACAAAATAGAGAGGGGATCAGACAAACAACATCACTTACTTATACTGGATAAATTGGACCTAAAAGAACTTATTTGGACAGTAGGAGACTTGTTTACACAAGCATAGTTGTTAGGATAAATGTATTCTAAAACCTAATTCTAATATATATTTATTTGCACATTCAATCGACAATTACAACTTAATAAATCTGATATATGAAGTCTCTCCTTAGTCGATTTAAGAATAAAATATTTAAAGAAAGAAAAATTATATTGAATAATTAAAATAAAATATTATATTCTTTCAAAAATAAATTATTATCTTTTTGACGAGAAAAACTTTTTTTTAATTTCCATTGCAAATTAAAGACATTCATTTTATTATCGATTGAAACCAAAGACATGTTGAAATCGCAAAATATTACATTTATATTTAAATGAAAATGTAGTAAAAAAAGTATTTTTTTTTTTATCANTCGGAGGTATACTTTAGTTTAGCTCCAGACTATAATTTTAACAGTCTCCTCTATTTAAATTTAGCTAAATTGATACTTTAATTAATGCAAAAATTCAAAACAATTTTGACAGATTTATAACGGGGCAAAATTAAATAAATTTGGCAATAAAAGGCTGTAAAATCGTAAAATCATATACGTATACGAAATAGGACGCGAGGAAGCTTGCGCCACACTAATTGGCAGATTATTTCATTAAAATAAATGAAGATAAACTGCAACAGGAAATATTTTAATCTATGCTGGTTGAGGCATCATTTGTTACTATAACCTTTTTAATGATCGGCTTTTCATTTGATGGACCCTGATTGGTTTAGCATTTAGTACGCTTTATTTAATTGTGAACAAATTATTTATAAGTACGCACAAAAGTATTTACTTATGTCGATAATTATATTGAACTGCCTTTAACATGCGTAATTTATCACATAGTCAACAATATTTTATCATGCTTATTGAAGCAATACAGTTCATGCAATATAAATAATATTTTGTAATGCTTATTTGAGCAATACATAAGTTCATACAATAGAAATAATATTTTATCATGCTTATTTGAGCAATACATAAGTTCAAAACTATAGAAATAATAATTTATCATGCTTATTTGAGAAATATATGAGTTCATACAATAGAAATAATATTTTATTAACTCCTTATGGTGCTGGTTTTGATCGACATAATATATAAGTGCATACAATATTCAAACTGTTCAATACAATATTGTTCTTTTCAATACATTATAAATGCTTTCCAATAAAATATTGGTACTTTTCAATAAAACCTTATAATTATACTTTTAGATGCATTACTGTTGTCGAGAGCTTATTAATTAATCATATAATTTTAATAAGTCAATAAAAAACCAATTAAACTGAACAACTTTTTTTTGTTAAGTTGTTTTTTGTGAACTTTGTTTTGTGTTTTAATAAACCATACAGCTATTGATCTCTATTTAACAATAATTGATCTATATCAGATAAAAATGTCGTTAAAACTACATTAAAGTAAGCTTTATTCGTATACATTCTACTCAATAGAGTTCTTAAAATAATTTTGTAACTAAAAAGTTGTTTATGATTTTTTTAAGAAGTACCTATAAAGTAATTCGTATACTTCTTTAGATTGTTACTTCCCTATATGTTTTTTTTAGAATATAAATAATGACTTTGACTGAATCTAACTATGTATCTATTCAGACAAAGGGATATTTAGACCAAGGTACTTTAGGTCAAAGGAATATCACACTTCTGTTTTTATAAGGAGAGTAACATTCTAAAGAATAAAATTTCGTCCACCTTCCTTAGATTGTTACTCTCCTCTGTTTTTTTATAAGGGCAGTAATAATCTAAAGAATTGTTAAAAATGATTGTGTGACAATTATTATAAGTTGAAGGAACTTTGGATTAGATTGGGATATAAATCATATGTTCGTATTTTAAATTGGAGAAAATAATGTTATTAAGCAGGCAGCACCCACAATACTAAGAACTATCATACTGACACACAGTGTTTATAATTAGTGAATCACGCATATTCTGTATGTCACTAAAGCTGTTAAAATGAATTATTTTCTTCTTTTTAGTGCTTGTTTACTGTCATCAAAAATGCTTAAGCTTCAGCTTTCTTGGGGGAATGTGGTTTTTAATGTATACATCACCAGATTAAAAACCGTGCTATAAAATTGAATTTTATGAAAAGTACTTACAAATGGTTATAAAATAGTTCCATCTTGGTACTTCTTTAGATTGTTACCCCCCTTATAAAAAAAATAGAGGGAGTTACAATCTAAAGAAGGGCACTGAATGTTGTTCTTTAGAGTGTTACCCTCCTTATAAAAACAGAAGTTTGATATTCTTTTGGCCCAAAGTAAATTAGACAAAACACCCCTTTGCCTTTATAGTTATTTAGTGAAAGTAGTTTATAATAAAAAAACATAGGGTAGTAACAATTTAAATAAGTACCTCCATCTTTGTATCTTACCTTAAGAGCTTGGTGGTCAAAATTTATTATGAAGATTTTAAGATGTTACTAGATCTAAGACAGATGTAATTGTAAACTGTTACATTTTAACATTTTATATACTCTCTAAGAATTTCCGAAATAAATTTTATTAAAATATATTTCAAAACTAAATAATGTAATATCTAAATGGTTCCCAAAAAGTTATTCGTGATCTTCATATTTGTACATTATTAATAATATTAAAAGCAGGTGAATAATTAATATACTTTGAAATATATTTAAATTATATATTTTATATAGATATATATGTAAATTAAATGGAATTTTGAAAATATATTTTACATATTTAAATTAAAAATAAATAATTTATCCCCTATCAAATAAAGTTTAACGTTAAAATAGAATAATAGTCTTCTTCGTGTAAAATTTATCATCTAATTAAAACTATCAGTCAATTTTCAACCTTGGCATGTTTTATAGCCATGTCAATTATTTATTCCTATTTAAATAATAAATACATCGAAGATATTTGCATAACTGATATCAACAGGTAAGAGAAATAAGTAATTATTGTAGTTATGAGAGGGACCTTTCGAGAAGTTGTTTACATTTTATATTTATAATTTTAACCATTTATGTTCGTTTTTTGACGAGAAAAACATTTTTTTAATTTCCATTGCAAATTAAAGACATTCATTTTATTATCGATTGAAACCAAAGACATGTTGAAATCGCAAAATATTACATTTATATTTAAATGAAAATGTAGTAAAAAAAGTATTATTTTTTTTATCAAAGTTTAAAATAATAGCCTAATAAAAGCATTTATCGATAATATTCCTTTTTTTAATGTTGAAGTTATTACAAATAAAGATATATGTAATAACTATTTATTCCATTTTCCACTTAAAATTCATAAAATATAAATAAGAAAACTCAATAAAGACAAACTGGAGAAAGATCAATCAGGAGGGACCCACCCTTCAGTTGAAGGGCGGCACCTGTAAATCTCAAAATGGCCTCTCTTGATTTTCAAATGCTTCCTCCCACACACTCCCATGAAAATCTATACCCGCCGCAACTTTATGCAATTTATATTCTGACGCAACGTGATTAGACCTAAAAAAAAATGTGTATTTATCTATCTATAATATTTGTGACTGAGAATTGGCTAAAATGACCCATTAATCTTTCGTAGAATTGAATAATTGTATTTAGATTCTATCTACGAACAAGACATCTATTTTGGTTTTTTGGTTCTAAGAAACTATGAACCAAAAGTTTAAAAAAAAAAACCCTCATATACCTATAGAGAGGAAGTATTGTATTTTGAGATTTTCATGTATTTACATGTTTTGAAGTCCTACAAAAAAAACAAGTTAGGCAAAAAAATAATAATAATAATAATTAGTAAGTTCGTGAGGCTATAATCGCCGGTTTCTGTACGATTAAGTTAAAATTATTAAGTATTCGTTGGATATTATTTTTCTACACTTTAAGACCTTTACATTGATGTAAAACATGTCATGGTGACAAAAAACTTTTTTTTTAGTCGCCTGCCATATTGGTCACCATCTTGAAAATATTAAGTGTGAAAATTCCAAAAAGTGTACAGTTGATAATTGCCAAGATGCACCTGTGTGCCGAATTTTATGTTCCTGAATGAATTGAAACATGCCAACGGACAGAATCAACAGACAGACAGCCGTTATATAAGGTTTCTTTTCGTACTTCGTACTGAG
>KZ652142.1:117056-128773 GCA_001010745.2 Gerris buenoi
TTAACAATAACTTGCTTAATTTATTTATTTTTTTATTAAGTTTACTATATTATGTGCGTTAATATTTGGTGCATGATGAAGGCTTTGTTTCTCCGAAAAATGATGGTTAGAACCAAAGTTATTAAATATTTACTGGAATAATGCCGCGCCGTAAGAAGAGACAGAGACGGGAATATGTTCGACTTTTCCATTCCCTCCCGTCGCTCCTGTCACTCCACCTTACTCAATCCCCTCTACAACTCCACAGCCTAAGATACTAGCCCACTTTCTTACCTTTGCACTGTTTGTTTACTTTCTCATTTATAGACTGAAAATTATGTAGCTGAATAATTACAACCTCCTACAACTTTACCTGATCTTACAAATACCATTTACTATATAAGTACCTTGCATATATTTACCTGGCCACTCGACGGGCAAAGGCTGCTTAAGTATATCTAAACCAATTGATATAAAATGTATCCACTAAATTAGAAAATTTAATAAATTTTCATTAAAGTCATAGACCATATTATTTATTTGTTAATTCTTGTATATTTTATTTTCTCCTGAGCCGAAGCGTTAAGTCTAATAACTGGTTTCAATTAAATTTATATTGTGTAGAGTTAATTTGATAGTGCATCCATTATTATTGCAAATTCAAACCAACTAATAATAAGCTAAATTAAAAGATCCTAAATATTGGAGACTAAAACAATATTAATTCGAGTTACTTTAAACATATATGCAATTTAGAAGATACATAGTAACTATAAAAATAATCTTAGAACACATGCATATAAGGGTAAAGAGTATCATTACAAAGAAGCAACAAGGACGAGAAAACTGCTAGGTATAACTATCGATCAACAAGTTACAAGAAAAGGATTTGTTGCTACAACATACAAATTACTTTGGTATAAAATGGTAGGAGTAAGGACCCGTTGCAAAGGAGCAATGAAGAACGAGAAGATTGCACGACATAACCATCAATTAACACGTAAGAATAAAAAGGTTTGTAGCTAGGCTTCATTCAGGATTTGTAGCTAGGCTTCATTCAAATCATTTTCGTTGCATTTCTCATTCGTAACAACGAGGTGATTTGGGTAAGGTCTTGTTACGAAACAGCAACGAAGAGCAGAAAGCTGCAGTACATAACTATTGATCAAGACGTCACTATAAAAGGATTTGTAACTAGGCTTCATTCAAATCATTTTCGTTGGGTTTCTTATTCGTAACAACGAGGTAATTTGGGTAAGGTCTCGTTACGAAACAGCAACGAAGAGCAGAAAGCTGCAGTACATAAATATTGATCAAGACGTCATCATAAAAGGATTGTAACTAGGCTTCATTCAAATCATTTTCATCACCAAGACGTCATCATAGATGGATTTTTATTCTGAATTTGTATTTGTACTTAATTGATATAACTTGTATTGGGTTTCTAATTCGCAATGAGATGATATGGGTAAGGTTATTTTATTGAGACGCATCGAAATCAACGAAAAACGACATTTCTCCAAGAGTTAATCATTAATTTTTACACAAAATGGGCTAATAAACAGCTTGGTTTTCCGGTGAAATCTGTGTCATGAAGGGGTTGAATTCCGTTAGGAATAAACCGACTCAAGGAACCCCAGGGTAATCCAGATATAATCTACGTTACAGAAATCTTGTATATATGCAGTTCTTTACTTTAGTCGTCAGTATATCTTGTTCCAATAGAGGAAGTGAAAAGTTGGATTTCAACCCTTACTTTATGCGGATTTCACAGAAAAACCAAGATGTTTATTACGAGTCTACGGAAGCCTAAGCACCAAGATCTCAAAAAGAATTGCTGAACAAGAGAAGGATTTATAACTGGATGAGAATAGTTAGGGTAGGGGTCTCGTTAAAGAGTAAAAGAAGAAGAAGAAGAGTAGGGAAGGATTCAAAACATTTTTCCCTACGCGTTACGAAAGTAATGTAGAGCTTACTAAAAAGGCTTAGATTTTTGGTTAAAATGCATAATAAAAACAAATGAGAAATGGGTTTGTTTTAAAACAACAGTTTTATTAATTTTATAATTTAAAAAAAAAAAAAAATCGTTGCTTCAAACTTGCTACTTAATGATTAGTCTAGGGAAAATACGATTTGACCTGCGCAAAATTGTTTCACGAGCTATTCCAGCGGTATTCAACTAAACTAACCCTGCTTTGTATAGCTGCTTGTACATAGGTATCCAAAATCAGACAAAATCCGATCATGGGAAAGCCCCTAAAAATCGAATTAAAAATGGCTTTTTTTAATATTAAGGGTAATGGAAGCCCAGCCATCTAATAAATGTTGGTTTATATATTTCAAACAATGAAGAAAAATACATTTTAAATGTGGTTATAAGTTTCAATTAATTTACTTTTATTATAGTTATAGGCTAGTCAAAATATGCATAAGAAATATCGAAATTCGCAAAGCGTGATGCAGTTTTTTATATGTTGTTCAGACCAGTTAGGGTAGTGTGATCCTAAGTTGCAGCTTCGAAAAACCTATGCTTGCTGCGTAATACGTGAAAAACTGAAAAAAAAAAAAATCGAACTTATTTCAGTTTTTCCCATATAGCTCGTAAACTAGGTTGTGCGGTATTAGTCGTTAGGTCAATTTTAAAACTACAGTAAATTTCCAGCAGCGTAAGCTCAACCAGAGCTCTATAAGACCAATAGGTTCCGAGATATGGCATTTCAAAAAGTGGAGTTTTTTCCAAAAAAAAAGTATTGATCTTGTTTTGGGGAGAATATCGGCGTATAACTGTTAACCCATGAGAAAAGTCATAGGAAATGAAGTTGAAGAAAATATAATTGGCTTCCTTAAAAGACCATTGGCAACTCAGTACGTCTAAAAGTTACCGAGATATGACACTTCAAAAATTAAAATAATTTTCCAGAAAATGAAATTTTTAGTTTTGCTCTCGTTTCGGGCCGGATATAGGCATAAAAGCTCTCCCGTACGAGAAAAATCATAAGAAAATAAGTTGTAGTAAATTCAATTCGCTTTTATGCAAACTCAAAATGAAGCTTGTAGACAAAACAATTCTGTTACAATTGTAAAAAGAACAAAAAATGGTAAATTGGAATATTTAAGAAATCAATCTCAACCAATTTTTATACAGTCTAGGAAAAATATGATTTGATTTGGGGAAAATTTAAAAAAAAACGAGCGATTGCAGAGGTATTCAACTTATCAAGTTGAATACCTCTGAAGTTACCTTGGGATTGGAAAAGCCACAGCACTGGAAAAACTAATAATTGATAAACAACTGCAAGTGGCTGCAGACCTATTTTCCTCAGCTCAGATGGATGCCAACAATTCGACATTGAATCTGCAGGAAAAATTCCCGTCAAGATACTAAAAGGGTTTCTTCGGTCATAAGAATTAATAATTATTACTATTATATATTTTTTAAAACAAAAATATCTATTGTTCACTTTTAAAAATCAAGATGTGCATATATTATTATTCTTTACTACCTTCGGTATGCGCTTATTGATTCTTTTAGGGGTAAAATGGCCGCCATTTTGGAAACACGATATAATTTTGTGAACCAAATTTCAATACCTTTAAAATGATACCCAACTTTGATTTTTCAAATCACTAAAATTTTGGGGCCCCCTAGTTACGCCCCATAAAATTTTTAAAAATTGGCTTTTTATATCATTTTTGTCTTATTTTTGGACCTATTCTAATGGGGTAGTGCAGGGGGGGGGGTAAATTTTGTGTTTGTTTGAATTTTTTGGGGAGTAAAATGGCCGCCATTTCGAAAATGTGATACATATTTGTAATCTACATTTTAATGCCTTTGATATGATACCCAACTTGATAATTACAAAAAATGTAAAATATTGCGCGGTGATCGCAATTGATCGCAGATCGAGGAAATTTGGAGTATTTAAGTTCGCAATAGGTTTTCTGTTTTTGGGCAAAAAAGTTAAACATATATACCAAATTTCAAGTCTATAGCTTCAGTAGGTCGGGAGATATACTCCAAGTTGCGACGGACGGACAGACACACTACCAAAAGCATAAGGGTTTCTAGGACGACCTCGAAACCCTAAAAAGGCTATGTTACTACTATATGGCGGCAAGGTAGAAGATTCTCTGCAAAAACTTCGGCATAGAATGCTAGTGGAAAAAGTTGCCGCTGCTAAATCTTTTGTCGCACCTGCACGTTGGCCACCGTCAGAATCAGCAACAAAGTACCATAGATTTCGTACATACTACCAGATCAGTGTTTGGAAATCAAATGTAACACCTTTAACTGCAAGTGAATGGGGTTGGTTTGATAAGGAAAACTCATATTACCCAACTGTATCTGATATGCCACCAGCGCCAGAGTGGTTACTGAAAATAATCCATTGTTCTTGTAAGACGCAATGCGCAACAATGCGATGTGGATGCAAACAGAACGGTCTTCCTTGTCCAGCATCGTGTGGGGAGTGCCAGATCAGTGGGTGTAATAACAACTTTGTGATTGAAATCAGTGACAGTGATTCAGATGTGTAGTTTTTTAAGGATTTTGTTATTATTTTTATATTAGCTGTATTAAATATAAATTAATTTATACTTATAACCACGCCCAATTTTTTTTTTCTATATTGTTTGAATTATATAAACTTACATTTATTGGACGGCTGGGCTTTCATTGTCCGTAATAATACTAAATAATGTTCAACTAAGTAATCAAGAGTTCGAAAAACAGACGCCATTTTGAATTCGATTTTTAGGTGCTTTCCCATGATTGGATTTTGTCTGATCTTGGATATGTTATAAAGCAAGGTTAGTTTAGTTGAAAACCACTTCAATCGCTCGTGAAACAATTTTGCGTAGGTTGAAGGGTATTTTTTCTTAGTTTTCCTAGATTAGATGGAAAACTAATTTTCATTTCATTTTTAAAACTTCACATATTTAAATTTTTGTTGTATATTCTAATTTGTTTTAGGTGTTCGGGTGAAGATGAAGAGGTTAGGGTGGATGTTGGAGGATTCACGGAACTGCAGGACGTCCTTAAGGACGAAGACAAGAGCTATAAACCGAATAAGAACGTGGAAACCATTAAAGTCACGCATGAAAACCACCTTTCATCCACTAAGAACTCACCCAACAAATCTGTCAGCTCCTACGCTATTAATGCTAACTGCTGCAGGTCCCCTAAGGTAACAATCATTTGTTATATTTGATAGATGAGGGTGGGGATTAAATCTAAGGACATTAAAGATAATTTAGGCAAGATAATTTATCAGTAATAGTTAAAAAAATAATACATATATTTCTTTTAATTCTAATTGCAAATACTAAAAATAAACCTTATAAGATTAACGTTCACCAATCACTATATTCACTATTTTTAAGAGCTTGCATCCAACATATATTTTGACAGTGCATTAGTTATTAAAACTTATAAACTATACAATACAATATCATATTAACCTTTTCTAATCACTCTCCCTAACTCACTATATAGTTAATTAATAAAAATTTCAGACAGAAATCTCTGACTAGCTGCTATCGTAAAATTTTAGACATGCTTATATATTTATAATGTATGTATCTATGCGCTTCAAGGCTCATACTACAATATACAATCTACAATTGGTGTTTCTGTCCGCGTACAACGGTCGGCAATAATTTAAAACTCTAGTTTTTATGTATAAATTACTTGGTAAGTAAATATTTCTCGGTAAAATCAAATCTCCAAAGAGGCTAATAAAACGCTTAAAGTACGTTTTATTTGTTTAGTTGGTGGTGGTCAGTTTTGAGTTGGTAAATTTAAATCAGATGTTACCAAATAAGAAAAGACTGAAAACAAATAAAATATATAATTAATTCATCACCTAATGCCAGACTTGATGTATGCAAATACATCTTGTGGTTAAGATCCATATTGGATGATAGAATCTTCAGATGATTTTGTCCTATCTAATATTAAAAACAAAATCTATAATTATAAATATTAATTTTTGACTTATTACGTCAATTATTAGAAACAAATACACTAAAACCTCAAAATAAATTGGATTTTATCTACAAAACAGCCTTTCTAAACGTATACCAAATACGTCAAAAACGGTCCTGTAGTTTTGGCTCAATGCGTCCGCACAGGCGACAGACGGACACACAGACATTTTTAAAATCCTCTTTTTTGGACTCAAAAATTTAAATCCATCAAAATCAGATTATCACGCAATCACAATACCTTCTCTTTATATGAGAAATTAAACAGAGAAAAAAATGCCAAATAACTGAACTTTCTCATATAATAACTTCTTCGTCCAGAGTATTCCATTTGTTGGCTCTTTACTACTCTTAAGGTTTCAAGCCAAATCCCTCGCCTTTTGTATTCTGTAAACTTTGCTTAAAAAACATCGATAGTTGAATGAAAACAACGATCAATAACTCAATAAAAGAGTATCTTGTATCTGGAGTAAGTAAATAAATGTTCTAAATATAGTCAGTAAGTAATCAGTGAATATAGTAAGTATATAAATAGTACAGTAAAATTAGCTCAAAAATTGTCCAAACCCAAACATCCAAAAAAAAAAAGTTCAACCCCACGCCAAATTGTTCTATGCCTTCCTCGTAGTAAGTGATAAAAAGTTGCACGACTTGCAGCGTCGGGTTTGGCCGGGAGGGGGGAGGAAAGGGGGGTAAAAAGGTATGTTTAATCGTTTTTCGCTAATATCTCGAAAACTATGAGGTTTGGCGCTAACTTTGTTATATACAAAATTAATCTATTTAAAATTTGGAACAGAAATAGACTTATGCATTTTTGTGCTAAAGTTAAGGATTACGGAGTTATGAAGGGTAAACATATCACATTTTTCTATTTTGCTTGGAACTTTTAAATGAAAATACATGGTCTTAATTACACTTTTCCACCTTAAAACATGATTCCACACATTTTTCTTCCATCAAATGCCCGAAAATTGTTTTTGGAAGTGGTTTAGGCTAATTTTTTAAAAAATAAAATTTAGATTTTTTTGGTTTTTTTACGATTGCAGGAGAACTATTTCGTCTACAGGTTTCATTTTGTGCTTGTCTGAAAGCCAAATAAATTTACTAAAACTTCGTTTCTTATGGCTTTTCTCGTAGGTGAGCGGTTTTATGCCGATATTGGGCCCGAAACAAGAGCAATATTTAAAATTTCAATTTTTTTTGGAAAAACTGCCAATTTTAGAACAGTAATTTCGAAGCTGCAAATTTAGGCTCACCACCCTAACTGTAATAAAAAAAATCTTTCCAAAACGTTTCCAGGAAAATGGAAAATAGTGCTATTTTTACAGCTTCATAACTCCGTAATCGTTAACTTTAACACAAAAATGCATAAGTCCATTTCTGTTCAAAATTTTAAGTAGATTAATTTTGTATATAACAAAGTTAGCGCTAAACCTCATAGTTTTCGAGATATTTGCGAAAAACGATTAAAAATACCTTTTTACCCCCCTTTCCTCCCCCCTCCCAGCCAAACCCGACGCTGCAAGTCGTGCAACTTTTTATCACTTACTACGAGGAGGGCATAGAACAATTTGGCGTTGGGTAGAACTTTTTTTTTGGATGTTTGGGTTTTAGCCTAATTTTACTGTACTAAAAAACAGGAAACAGTTAATCACATGATAATGAGTATTTACTGGGTAAACATTTCGTCATAAATACTCTGTTTGAGTTTGAAATTGAAATTTATAATAAAATGAGGGTCATATTATTACCTAATAAAAAAGCAACGACAACCAAATGAAATCAACAATCAGCGAGTCACAACAAAATTAATTGTAAGGATTGGTTTCATAAGACACTGAAAAAACTATCAGGGGCTTGTTACTAAATAAAACAAACAGCCAACGAAGGATCGCAAAAAGTAAATTTGTAGTTAGGCAATACCCTTATAATTTTTTTTTGGTTTGTTATTAAGGATTTGAGGATATGGGTAAACACTTATTGCAATAAGGTACAGGTAGAAGCACCTTCAACGATGTACCATGGAAGGGGATTTCGATACTTAGAAAGTTTTTTTCTATTCATTACAACACATTAGAAAGGATTTTCTGCCAAATCGATAAGGAATAAAACAGATTATTCTAATCTCTTCGTATAATTAAAAGGAATACTCGTAAGATCTTCAGCATTCAGGACGAAAAAAGGCGTGCCCAAGATAATCCAAACTAAGTTTCAGTTACAATTTTTAGATAAAGCTATAGCTGCAAAAAAAGAAGCAAAAAGAAGTAGTTAAAATAGCAAAATAAGACAATTTTCGAAGAGTGTATAATATTCGAATATAATATACGAATATTGGCAAAGATAGACAAGCCGGTATATGAATGTTAGGATAATATCATCAACTCAGAATAAATCAAATACATCCTGTTAATAATTCAACAAGTAAATATTGTAAAGGCGCAGCTTAGCTAATGCACCAATAATCTTTGTTTAACTAATTTGATTATTTCTGAGATTAGATAAAGATAATTTATCTTTGACTTAAGCACATTTGTTCAAAACGTTCAAGAATAATTGAATAGTGTACCTATTATAACTTGTCCCATGTTATTGTGCTGGTTGATAATTATATCTAATTAAAATTCGTCATTGTTCACAGCGCTCCATTCCTCTTTCAGTCATAGATCACGTCCCCACACACTTACAATAAGTTTGTTACTTGTTATTTATCTACCAAAATTTCACTAGAAATATTTTATATGGTAAAACAACGTTTGCCGGGTCAGCTAGTTAAAATATAACATCTCTACAAGGTTTAAGACTTTCTTTTCAGGACAAAAGAGACAAGCACCCGGGTCACCCTAAATTAAATATAGAGAGTAATAAAAAAAAAAAAACAATACATGTGGTGTCGCGGGACGGCATATGTAAGGAATTTCGTTCCTTACATTTTTCATTAAATATAAATTATAAAATCTCTCAGCTAAAGACGTATACATTGCTAACTACTACTTATTTTCGATATTTAAAACCAAGTGACATTTTTGACATATACCAAAAATAAACAAAACAAGTCAAGTAACAGGGTTCCATAATAACATTTTTTACCGTCTTTTTGAAGCTTAAGTTTACGCGAGCGTTGCGCGTGAACGCTGGGGCGGATAACGTTTGCAAACGAACATGTGTAAATTTCAACTAACTCGGTGATCTTTTACTCAAGTTATCGTCATCGGTAGATTTCATGACGATAGATAGATTGCGTGACGGTGATTTTGTGACGATTATTTTGTGACGGTGATTTTGGTCGTTTTTTTTTTGGATTCACTCCCGGGCTCCAGAACGTGCTATAAGTAACTTCGTTCCAAAAACATACACTCTACTTAATTTCTATAGGGGTGGATTATCAAAAAATCGTCTGAGGGAGCGGAGCAGTTTTTTCCAAAATTTTAATTTCCTAGGAGTATGCCTAGGAAACAAAACTTAATGGGCGCAAAATTGAACATTTTATGGTTCGAAACCCCTCTCTACCTAATTCGTTAGCACTTTTCCTTTTATTACTCCTCTTAAAGGCTATATAAACGAAGGGAGGAAAAAGTTATTTCCCTTCTATTGCAACAGCATAGGAGTTGATTTTCCAAAATATCTATACTCAGTGGATGCTTAGGTTTTAAGGTGAAGCTTTCTGGAAAAATTGATCTAGAACTTAGCTTGGTCTTCTTACTTCAATCCGATCAAGATTTTGGTTGTGGTACTTATTCATTGTTGGAAAAGACGATAGCAGGATAAGAGAAACGATCACCGACAAAGAAGAAAACAAAAATTATTTGTAGTTGGGCAATAACCTTGTCAGCTGAATCCTGTTTTTAATTTGGGAAGTTGATTAGGGAATTTCTCCGTTACAAAATAGCAGTGTATTGTTTATCGAGAAAATTGCAGTAGAAAACAGCGATTTGCTATAATTGATGTGAAATGACTTGATCTACTTTTCAATCCATACTTTGCAATAAATCATCCAAATTTTCAAAAATCGGAAGAGTTCTTTTAAATATATAGTTTTTAATAGAAACATGTTTGTGTGCATATGTGAATGAAGGAACCAATAGGCAAAGATGTGACAATTAACTTAGGACCAACAACATAACAACAAGGGCAACACAACAACACACAACACATGGCACACAACAGCGGCTCGTTATCTACAAAGAAAAAAAAAAAAAAAAAAAAAAACATATCTTCAACAACAAAAAAATGAGATATTATTTATTTTTGATTTCCCATAATTTACTCATCAACAATTCATTCTTCAGTCCTGAGTGCTTTCACAAAATACGAAGTTCATCTATGTGGTTTTTCCTTTTAGGCCGTTCGTCCACTGGAAGCGACTATGCGCGACTAAGCGACCTGGCGACTACAGGCGACTTGAATCAGGCGACTATGAGCGACAGGGGTCGTCCACTGTAAGCGACTTCACGCGACTGTCACTTCACGTCTTTGAGCGCCGTACCGAAGAGTATATATCACCATAGTAGATCACCAAAATTTCGAATTTTAGGGACACAATAACACCTGTGGAACGTCTAGCGTTTTAACTTTCTCAGGAACTTTTCCAACTGTCAGAATATCACGCAGGAATAATACAAATTATTCCTCATACATTGTGGGATTTTGTTATAAATTTGCGTGATTAATTTTTCTATATCCATAGTGAATACCGGGTGTCCCAGAGTCCCAGCTAATATGGAACAGCGAAATATCTCCAGAACTGTGATTGATAAAAAAAAGCGGTTTTCAGGGTTCGATAATGGCTATAAATGCGCTTCCAGAAGAAATGCTGAACATTTTTTGTTATGAGCAAAAGTATGTGCAGTTTGCATAATAAAAGAAAGCGGGTAGGAAGCCATATTTTTTCCAAATCATTCCAAGCCATCCAAATCCAGTCAAAAATGCATATCTTATATGTAACAGTTTCTTGCGTAAAAGAGGTTCATAAGACTCAAAACGTGAAAAAATTACTAATAATGCATGTTTTTAAGACAAAAAATAAAAATCTTTTTGTTTAATTTTTCCCCCCCTAAATCCATTAGTTCAACTGAAAAATGGACTTAATTTTAGCATGTTCAGTACTCTCCAGACGGCAAACTAATGCTCGGAGCGAAAAATTTCCAAGAGAGTAAAACATTTTTATTTTTAGCCGTAGAATCCAAAACTACAGTCTAAAAATGTGGCTTATTAATAACTTTTTTAAAATTATATATACTGCACACACTTTAGCTGAACACAAAAAATGTTAGTATTCTTTCTAGAAGCGCATTTCTAGCCATTATCGAACCCTAAAAACAGCATCTTTCTATCTTTCTTGGTTCCGGAGATATTTCGCTGTTCCATATTAGCTAGGACACCCAGTATAAAGAAATAAATAATAATTTTACTCCTCACAATAATAGAAATACATAATATTATTATACACTTTTATACGTATTTATTTAGTTATATTTATTTATTTATTTTAAGCAGATGCTTGAACCTGGGGCGGCCGCTAATTCTAGCCATGCATTTTAACAAGTATAAAAAATGTTTAATCTAACCTCTTTTTAATCAACAAAAAATTTAAAAAACCAAAAAAAAAAAATTAATTAAATTATATCACATTGGTAACAAATAACATTATAAAAACAATAAGTAGGACAAATGACATTGATATCAATTAAAATATGTTTAAAATTATGTATTATTTTTAAATTAGTCAATTTTAATAAATATTAAGTAGTAAAAGA
>KZ652142.1:134459-170573 GCA_001010745.2 Gerris buenoi
ATCAAAGTAAGCGAGGGGGGAGGGGGAGGAGTGTACAAGCAAAACTCGGTACAGATAAGAACCAGGTTTTAGACAAGGGTAATATATTCTAAACAAGATTTTTTTTTTTAATTTAAAATTACACATAACATTGTATTATAATTATATACGTTAAATACAGAAGCCTATAGAAGTTCACGTTATTTACGAGAAAAAAACGATATGATTTAAGCAAGGTATAATTAATTAATATCAAAAGAAAAAAAAAATATTGAAAACAATATTCACACCCCTAAATAATTATTAAACACAGGTTTTAACTCCTATAATTGGTGCTCATTTATTATTTTATTTTTAATTTTTAAAATAAAAAGGTCACAACCAGTCTGTATTATTATCTTAATTATAAACTGACATTAAAGTAAACAGTTGTATTTAATGTTTATCAATTAATTTAACAAATTCTAGGCTTTAAACTAACAGTACTACAACCAAACTAAATTCAAAAATGTTGAATACGCCATTAAAGTTGTGTGCTATTTCGCAGTAACCTTATTTACAGAAAATAACTACACATAATGTGACACTTAAAAAATTATAAGAATTTTCGAGCTGTTGACCTTTATAATTTAATATAGTTGTACAAATATGAAAAAAAATATTGTCACCAAGATATCTTACTATAGTTGTTGATAATTTTCATTATTTTTTAATATTATTAAAGATATTTGAGATTGTGCAATAATTGCATTCATCTTATTTATACATTAATCATTTTGAAACAATTCTAAACTGAAGGTTTTTATAATTAGTATTAAAATTGACAGTTTTATATCATTTTAAAAATCATTTCCGATTTATAAATAGTTTTACTTCCCAGCTTTATGTAATTTTTGTAGTTAATGTAAAATATTTCTTTTTTAAGGCTTGCAAACTTTTCCGAACAATAATGTTTAGCATTACATGTAATATGTGTGGATTGTTCAAGTATTATTATAAGACCAGCATTTTCACGAGTTTGAGTCAATGTTTCATGTATAAGTCTTTTCATTTTTATTTAATCGTTTATGAGTTGAGGTCTTTTTGCACACTTTTATTTAACTTTACGAGCATTGAGGTTACACACTTTACAATAAATCTCTACCACACTTTTCGACTACCTTGAAATATGGAACTGTGTCAGATATATTTCCGATGACAGTAAAATAGATTTATAAATTTATTCTATTTTTTAAATTTATTAGTTTTTATACAAGAAATCAACAACCACAACGTGACTTCAAAGTTTGTATTTAAAAACAGCAAATTGTCTGCCAATTTTTGTGGCATATACTTCAACGCATCTTATTGGAATGGTCACTTAACATTTGGATTTGTTTAGATCCTCAGTGCGGAGTCACATTTATTTTATGTTATACATATTTGTCCCAACGGTTGAAATTAATATGTGGGACCATCAATGAACTACTTTCGTCAAACCATTCGAAATTTAAAAACGGATGAGTATTTTTAAAAGATTAGTTATAAATAGAAAACATTTTTTTGTGCTCGAGGAATGAAGCAATATAGATGAAGAAGGTTGAAATAAACATGGGACCAAAAATGAGATACATGAAATACCATCTAAATTTTATTAAAATCTGCCCAGTAGTTTTTGAAGCATGAAGGTTTGCATAAATCTTGACGGACAACAGACAAACGCCAAATCAAATTTGTTCCTTGATATCTGATACTCTGTCCAGGAATTTTCGAAATCGGAGACATAAAACAATTACTTTCTTCCATTACCTACGGTAAGCTTGGTTAAATGATATTTTAAATTTCATTTTTAAAATGTTGGTAGAGCGCTATACTGGAAATATAGAGGCTAGTGGTTCAAGTCCCGTCACTGGAGTCTATTTTTCTCTGTCTGTCTCCCATTGTTAATAATTTTGTGTTTATTTAAAGGTCTATACAATGAAAGTATAGCTTTCATGCTTATTGCTTATATAAGTATTGCTTCGTGCTTACCGAAGGTAACGGAACCATTCTCTTAACTTTAGGGAACGAAAAACTTTTATGTCTCCGATTTTAAAAATTCCAAAACAGAAATCCGTTTCAGACATCAGGGAACATTTTTGGTCTCGTGTCTGTCTGTAGGTCTGTGTGTCCGCGAATTTTGAAACTTCCGACGATAACTTGAGTAATTATTGACTGATTTTGATGAAATTTGGTAGACATGTTCATTTTACCAATGCCCAGGACGAGTACGTTGGACAACGTTATCCGTCCAAGCGTTTACGCGTAAAGCTCACGTAATCGTTAACTTCAAATTTTTAAAATTGGAATTCTAGGCGGGAAAAAAATCAATCTTCATCTATTCAATAAGACAAACATTTTTTTTTTTTTTTAAATTAAATTTTTTAGTAAAAGCAACAGCGACACCGCTATGAAGTGTTAAAGATCGCTAAAACTATTAATATTATAATTTTATTGTTAATATAACAATAAAGTACATGATAGGATGCGAGGAAGCTATGTGCCACACTAATTGGCAGTCTATTATTCTTTATGTATGCGTGAAAGAAGTAAAATGAAACGAACGTAACTAAAAACTAGGGACTGTATGAAGAGTTTTATTAGAAATTGATATCTTTTTTTAAGTCACATTAAAGAAATAATCTTCTAATCAGTTAAGAGGTATCATGTATCACAAAAGGGAGGCTTTTGATTTGTTTTAGACATATAAACTAAAGAATAAGTATTATTATTGTTTCAGAGATATCGTCAAATATTGATAAGAGATGGTTCGAGGGTCGTGGAACTGGCTGAAAAGTCATCTCAAACTGAGATCCAAGATGGTCAATCAAAGTAAGCATTTTCTTCCATATATGTATTCTCATTAATAGCATGGTAATGCAATGAAATTAGCATATTATATGCATACTTTTACGACATTGGAAGAACATTCGAACATTCGAATTCATATATCTACTTACGTTGTTAAGTAGCTTAAGTAGATTTGTGAAATCGGATGGTCAGAGTATTAATAGCTCTCGCTAGAAAGCAAAGTTATTTACCGATGTATCTGGTGATAGGCCTAGACGTAAAACATGTTTCCACCTGGTGATCTTATTAGTAGGTGGCTGAAGTGGCCGATCCTCCAGTGTTATAAACAGGACGTATACCGGGGTTTCTAAATGGCCCTAAATTTAACGCGAAGAAGGTGTGCGACTGCATAAATCTACATTACAAAAGAATGTATTGTTTAATAAGCATTTTAATTAATAATTTAAAAGATAAACAAAAATACTCCGTGCAGCAGCAATTGAATAGGAACAGTTTGATAGCGTTTCGCGGCAATAAACTTAGAAATATTAAGATAGAAAATAAATATTTACCGGAAACAACTAAGAGAAGAGAATGCTTGAAAATAATCCAAAGGGGTTGAAATATAGCATTTGATGAAACTTGTGTGGAACGTGAGTTCTTGAACTATAATTGAGTACCTATAATAGACCATAGAGTTTAGTACAAATTATTTTTTATTAAAGGTGTTATGATAATAGACCAGAAAAAAGTGGAACTCAAAAAGATGATGTACAAGAAGCCAACACAACCATACAGGTATCAGCACAAGAAACCAAGGAACAAACTTGTGATCCTACTGGCGCCAGCACCGAGCCGAGTAACCTTATGCCCCCGTCACCTGGGGAAGCCGGTAGACTACAGACAGCAAGATCTTGTCCCGCTATAGTCAGCACTGTAACTAGTGCTGTTCAAACAGGTAACTATTAAACTATCTATAAAGCTTATTTTTGTAAATCTGTTATTAATTGACCATTTCATTTTTTAACTTTGTATTTTCGGACCATTGAACGAATATTTGTAAACAATGTAGGTACTCATCAAAATAAATAAAACATTAAAAACAAAGATATATTTAAAGGGTTACATTTATTTAAAACAATTTTAAAATGATGCCATTATACTTGTCTCGAGTTAATTAAGTTAATTTAATTTAAACAAGAGTATTTTAATGTCTGACATCACCTACACCAAAAGCGTTAACACATTGAAACCGTTTGGATCTACAATCTACAGGGCAGTTCTAAGGCTGGAGGCGGTTGGATCCCTAATGGATACAAGCACACCCTACTAGCTCTCCACTCTTTTCCTCGTGTCTTTTGCAGAATCCTCTTACGAGGTTCAGCAAGGCCCGCTGGCGTCTGTATCCATAGACCCCAGCAAAAATATTTTTAAAAGATTCAATTTTGTAATCTCATTTTTTATTATTTAAACCCGCCACAGAGGTACTTTTATTAATAGGAAGACGCGTTATACACTCATAAAATATATACGATCATTTAATAAAAGTCATGTTTAAATTGATTAAAAGAATTTACTATCTAAAGAGCAATCTCAATATCATAAGTCATATATACGCCATCTAATATATACATCTGGGTAATTATCACTCGATTCTAATTATAAACATGCCTTAAGGCCCCCATACAGGGTCAAACATTTTGCGCAAACATCATGTTTGTGCAAACATTTTGACCATGTATGGGGCTGCTTGATGTTTGCGCAAACATGATTTTTAACTAAATTTCCCCGACATCAGGTTTGTGCAAACATTTTTACAAAATTTTTAATCGTGTATGGGGGCCTTTAAAGCTCAGTTCTAGGTTCCAGGACAAGTTAAGTATATTATTTTTATTTAAAAAAAAAAAAAAATGTCATTCTATGTAATACATTTTCTCAGTAGCCTCCATTCTTCTTCATCCTACCTCTTTGGCAATAAATATTTTCTTTGAAACATATTATTCTGTATTTTGTAAATTTTTAGGGTTTTGTAGATACTTCTCAAAACCCTTATGCCGAGGGTGATGTGTCTGTCTGTCCGTCGCTCTTTGGTTCATAGCGTCCGAACCGTTTAAGCTAAAATGCTGAAATTTGAAACACTGGCGTAACTTCCGGGCCCAAACACAGGACATATACACAAAAGTTAAAAATTTAATATGCGCATGCGCAATTCGAAAAAATGCGGTAAAGTCAAAAATTTAGATTTTTTTTAATTTTCGAGTGGGGTATCAAATGAAAGCTGCTGAATAGCAGATTACGAATATATGAATAAATTTTTAAATTTCGCTTTCCTTATTGGTCAAATAAATCAAAATACACCCAAAATTGCCCCCCCTCAACTACCATATAACGGCTGGATGTAAAATTTCAAAATAATTCATACTAATACCCTATTGTGGGGTGATGTAAATTCCGGGAGTGCATCGAAAAATTTTAAAAATTGCCAATTTTAGGCGCGAAAATTTAAAATTTGCCCAAAATTTTATTTTTTTAAAATTTTGAGTTGGGTATCAAATGAAAGCTCCTGAATAGTAGGTAACAAATATCTAAATACATTTTTAAATTTTGCATTCCTTATAGGTTAAAAAAATCAAAATATACCCAAAAAAAATTTCCCCCCCCCCAACCACTATAGATCGGCTGGTGCTAAAATTTCGAAATAATTCATGCTAATACCTTATTATGGCGCGATGAAAATTCCGGGAGTTCATCCTAAATTTTCAAAAATTGCCAATTTTAGGCGCGAAAATTTAAAATTTGCCCAAAATTTTATTTTTTTAAAATTTTGAGTTGGGTATCAAATGAAAGCTCCTGAATAGTAGGTAACAAATATCTAAATACATTTTTAAATTTTGCATTCCTTATAGGTTAAAAAAATCAAAATATACCCAAAAAAAATTTCCCCCCCCCCAACCACTATAGATCGGCTGGTGCTAAAATTTCGAAATAATTCATGCTAATACCTTATTATGGCGCGATGAAAATTCCGGGAGTTCATCCTAAATTTTCAAAAATTGCCAATTTTAGGCGCGAAAATTTAAAATTTGCCCAAAATTTTATTTTTTTAAAATTTTGAGTTGGGTATCAAATGAAAGCTCCTGAATAGTAGGTAACAAATATCTAAATACATTTTTAAATTTTGCATTCCTTATAGGTTAAAAAAATCAAAATATACCCAAAAAAAATTTCCCCCCCCCCAACCACTATAGATCGGCTGGTGCTAAAATTTCGAAATAATTCATGCTAATACCTTATTATGGCGCGATGAAAATTCCGGGAGTTCATCCTAAATTTTCAAAAATTGCCAATTTTAGGCGCGAAAATTTAAAATTTGCCCAAAATTTTATTTTTTTAAAATTTTGAGTTGGGTATCAAATGAAAGCTGCTGAAGAGTAGGACACAAATATATATTTGCTTTTTTAAATTTTGCGTTCCTTATTGGTTTATTACTGATAAAAAACATTGTGACCCCCCGGGGGATCGAACCCGGGACTTTTAGATTGAAGACAAGAAATCATTATATACATAATGGGTATGCTTACTCATCTACAAAACCCTAAAAAGTACTTGGACTAAGTACTTCCCTGTGATTTTTATTTATATCTTCCCCCACAGTAAAATGTAATTATCTTACGTTATTCTCCGTAATCCAGTTACAGCTTTTTTATAAAATATTTTATTATTTTCTTGCAACTCACAAGACGGTCAACATAGTTTTCTAAATTATTATATTTAAACGTAAAGAGACAAAAAAAGGAATTTAAAATATTATAAATTTAACTTATGTATCAAGTTCATTGGGGATCCAGAATACAGCTGTTATGTCTTAAGAATTCTAAAGCCGGGTTTACACGGGTAGAGTAAACAGGAGAGTAGAGTAGCGAGTAGAGTAACTCTACCCGTAGAAACCCGAAAAAACGCTCAGAAGAGTAGAGTGGCGAGTAGAGTAGCTAGTAAAATTGGTAGAGGGGGAAGTAGAGTGCACTCTACTCGCTACTCTACTCTCCTGTTTATTCTACCCGCGTAAACCCACCTTAAGTGATAAATGGATCTTAAAATGGACAGGACCGGTTTTTACGAAAGAGCAGAACCTATCTCGTATCTATCTACATCTAGGTCCATGCATATCTGACCTGGCACCACAGAACTAGTTCAGGTACACAGTTAACCCAATGCAATTGGAACTCAGGTCAATCGCTTCTATTCCGAAACCCATTTATTATCCTATGAATATATTTAATATAAATTCAATGCAATTTACATATATTATATTAGCATTCAATGAGCGTTAAGGTATAAGTATAAGCAATAACATGCGCTACTTCTTATTAGCATAATTTAATAACCGATGACTCTCTTATTGTTATGATTATAATAAGCATTATATATATACGAGTACATATAAAATTGTAATTTATTTTTATTATATCCACTAAAGAAATTGAAAAAAGGATAGATTCTTTCCATTAGTTACATTTATGATTGCCAAAACCTGCGGGTGCTTTTCGACATAAATTAAATCTCTCCAATAAAAATTTACCTAATTTTTCCTAATTTCGCAAGTAATAAATTAATGTCCATAAAGTAATGAGTGCATAAAATCGACTACCTTGTTTGTTGCAAGAAAATAAAATGCCGTTATAAAAAAGCTGTAAATAGATTAGGGAGAGTAACGTATAACGAGCATATATTTCGAAAAGGAAGATTATAAATTACATTTTACAAAATAGTTAAAAAGTATCAAGATATAAAGAAAATATTGCTGAAGACACAGTACGAAGAAGAGCGGAGGTTACTGACAGTTACTAATTTTGTAAAAATGTTTTACGTAGAATAACATTTTTTGAGTAAAAATTATATGCATAATTCGACTTGGGACTGAGTTTGTCCAGTGTTTTATTTTTTATTTTTTATTTTAGTCCAGTTATTATTTTATTATAGTCGACAAGTACATTTTACCTTGCAAAAGGTCATAAAAACTTTTTTCTTTTTTTATATTGTATGTACCTAGACATTAGTTAAAACCCCAAGTTTTCGACCTCGTAGACCCTGTGCTAACCCAGAGGGGGGCCAAAATACGCGAAGTTTTAGTGTTTTTTTTAGTTTTTTCTTTATAACTCTTTACCTATATGTCCTGAAAAATAATTGTTTGTATCTTTCTTGTAGAGCACTAAATTTGCAACAATTTATATACACCTCATTTTTTCCTAATCCTTATACTTTCCGAAATATCGAGCTTCAAGCTTTGAAGCACTATATTTCGGAAAATATAGATTTTAGAGAAAAATGTTAAATACAAAAATTGTTCAGAATTTAGTGCTCTACAAGAAAGGATGAACAAAAAAAACCCGAAAATTTAGTTTATTGTTTGTTAGTGGTGGTTAGCATTGGTTACTAGTGGTTTGTAGTTGTGGTTAGTGGTGGTTATTTGTACTTCCATAGGTAGAATATACCCAAAAAATCTAACTGGGAGGGGTGGGATAACAAAAACGGACCCCTTTCGTCCTCAGAAAAGATGTTATTTTTAATATTTTCAAGAAAATATTGAATCTTTGAAGCTCTATATTTCGGAAAGTATAAGGTTTAGGAAAAAATGTGGTATATAGAAACTGTTACAAATTTAGTGCTCTACAAGAAAGATACGAACAATTGTTTTTCAGGACATATAGGTAAAGAGTTATAAAGAAAAAAGCTAAAAAATACACAAAATTTTCGCACATTTTGGCCCCCCTCTGGGTTAGCACAGGGTCTAGGAGGTCGAAAACTTGGATTTTTAACTAATGTCTAGCTAGGTACATACAATATGAAAAAAGAAAAAAGTTTTTATGACCTTTTGCAAGGTAGACCCTTATTTTTTATACCTGTCGACTGGACTATTAGTTGTTTCAAGTTATCGAAGTTATATAATACTAGCCGTTATGCCCGTGACAACGGGCAGAATAAAATATGGTCAAAAATCATATTAAAATATTTAAATAGATATTTACTGTTTAAATAGTAAGTTTTATGCTCGTAACTTTAGTGCAAGGTGGTGGCCCAGTGGTAGAGTACCCGCCGCATGTGCTGAAAATCACTGGTTTAATTCCAGCTTATGGCGCATCAATTTTTAACGTTATAAATCATTTAGAGGTGAGTCGTCACCCGTCGCCGTTGCCGTCACCCGTTGTCGGGGCACTACTCGATTATATAAAAGAAGTCGTCGCCCGTTGTCGGAACACTACTCGATTATATAAAAGATTATCAAAATTTACCATAAAAATAACTTCTCCCTTGACAGAGAATCGAATCATCCTATTTTTCTGTGGAACTACATTTTTCCCGGAGCAAGCTAATCTCTCAGGAACTAGATTTTATCCCGAGGAAAATTTCGTACATAGTTAAGATTCGTATTTAAAAGGACTCCGTTTTAGAATTTTTAAATAAAAAAAAACTATTGGAACCGTTTTCGAGAAATAATTTTTGTGATAGTATTTTTTTTTAGGAGTAGCTCACTCAAATTTAGAGCTAAAATTAATTTATTCTACCTCGAGGTATGACTTTTGTTACCCTGTAAACAAAATTAGATGAAAGGTGGCCGAGTAGTTTTGGGAAGAGATAGAAATATTTTAAAATTTATCAAACTCTCTTTAATAGACTTTTGGCGCCATCACAATATTTTCTCTTTATTATATACTACATAATATGTATATGAGAAAGTAAAAATTACTGTAACCTGTCAATATTAAATTTATTCCAATTATTATTATTAGTTTAGTTGTATTTCGTGGTGATTAAGCTCGAGACTCTAAACAAATATGCCACATTATAGAAATCTGATATATTTCTAAAAACTAATCAATTTATTGAAGGGAAAAGAAAAACTACAGTTAAAAGCTGATGGACTACACCAGTTGTTTTAAAAGTAGGTTTGTAAGATACCAATAAATAAAATTATAAAAATATGTTTTTTTTTTAAAAAATAGTACAACATATAAACATTGGTTATATAATTTACAGAAGAAGTAGGTCAAAAACTGAAATAAAAAAGTACCCAAGTAAGATAAAAATTGTACGCTGTAAAAATTAATGCTGTAGGCTAAAGTAATGTTAAAATTAATTGTGTTATTTATTCTTCAACTAATTTATCGAACCTTTGCTCGGGGTCTCGGTTCCGGAGATCGTTAAAATACGTTTATTTTACCAAAGGGGCGCCTAAAAAGTTTGAAATCCGCTGTACTATAACATTTCTGATTTACCGTCATCCCTCCAGAACTATTTGCTTTTTCGGAAAAAAAGTTTGGATATTATAACGTAGCTTTTGTATACATTTTAAATTATAGTTTTATGTTATAATAATAATAACATTATTATGACGTGAAGTGAATAAACTATTAATTTATAAATTATATAACAACGAAATTTTATCGCATACTTTATTAATTAAACGATTAAATAGCATTAATTAAAACTTTAATTTTCCCCGATTGAAGACCTTTAAAAAGCCTTTAAACTTTCCACATTTAAGCGGTATCATCGAAGGACAAAACTGATTTATCAAATTAAGTAATAATAATTATTGCAGATATACATGACTAAATTACCATTTAATTAAAGTTATCCTTATAAAAATATTAAAATTTTTTTTTTTTCTAGATTTGAGTGATTTGACACAGTCTCCTAAGTACTACAGGCATGATGAATATTTCATACCTCCCATATCAAGTCAAGAATTTCACGATTATCAGGTATCAAAACTTACTATTTTTAAACAATTAATAGGCATACTTTTTAGTGTGAGATAAAGTTAATTCGAGAGCCTTTTTTGATGGAGTATTATTATAAATTTCAATCAGAACACTTTTCAGAAAACTTCTTAACCAAAATCAATCGCTTACCAAAGGTAACGGAAGCTATGGGATTGTCCAGAAGAATGAAAATTTGTAAATGAAATTTTTTGTCTCCAATATTAAAAATGTTAAGACAAAAATCAGGGAACATTTTTGGTTCCGTGTCTGTCTGTTTCTCGCTCAATTTTTGCGAACCAACGTATCTTGAAAACTATGGCAGAAATTTGGATGGCAGGATATCTAAACCATTTGTTTCTCTTTAACATGCGTCAAACATTTATTTATCCCTATACTCCTATGTCTTCAGAAGTACTCATCTAATTTTAAAGAAGTTTGGATAGTTTGTCAAGAGTAGCCTGCAGAGCGCCCCAGATTAATTTCAACCGTCTGCGCTCTTCAAATCTTGATAAATTTATTCTTTAATTCATGTAAAAAATTCATATAAGTTTCAACTTTTTGCGACATTTATGTACACCTATATCTTCAAAAGCACTCATCTGATATTTATGAAATTTATATGGTTTGTCAAAAGTAGATAAGATCAAATGAATTTTACCCTCTATGCTCCTTAAATTTTAAATTATACTTGATTATTGAAAATAATCAAAAAAATCAAAAACTAAATTGATACTTAATTTCCATGTTAAATAGTCATAATAATTTTGAGGAGGCTATGTGCCTTACTAATGGGCGGAATATTTGTTTCTACTTTGTGCCAATCCGTTGGGTAATGAAAATACATTATTAGCGATTTCAAAATTACATTTGAACTTTCTTTACTCATTTAAAAACAGTTATACAAAATATCGAAAGAAGTTGTGTATGTTTGTCTCAAAAGTCCTGAGTGTATGCTGTAATCTATTGACAATCCGCACTATCTATCGATTGCGGTACCGAACAAAAGATTTATGACCGAATTAGATATTAAAGAAAACGATAATTTAAAATACGAGTCACGTTTTAATTTAAAAAAAAATTATTTACCATTATTTCCCGACAATAAATCACTATTTAAAAGTGAATAGTGCAGCAGGTATTTTGCTAATAATTATAAACTTAATTTAATTTAAAAAAAAAAAAAAAAAAATGATAATAAATTTACACTGGTCATAGCGGTCTGTTTCTTTATGTGAGCACAAAAATAAAAATAATTCGAGATAAAATTTTAGTGATTTAAGTAGTTTTGAAGGAATTTTTCTCCGACTTCATTATGATAAAAACTGTGGTAAATTATAATTAATCATTCCTCCTTCTTTGCCAAATCATTTTCTTCCACAAATTTCAAAATGTTTATTTTTATCCGAAGCAAGAATCGAAATCGGACTCGTATACGTTGTACAATATACAATAATGGCGAAAGGATCCCACCCTGTGATAGACCCACCGAAAAAAAAAACCAAAGAAATCTTATATATCGGCTCTGTCTGTCTGTCCGTCTGTCCGTCTGTCCGTAGGTGTCGTCTGTCCGTCTGTCCGTAGGTGTCGTCTGTCCGTTGGCTTGTTTCAATTCATAAACTACTATAGCTAGAAACATAAAATTTGGAACACAGGTGCATCTCGGCGTTTGATGCAACTGGACACATTTTGGAGTTTCTACTTTCTACACTTAATATTTCCAAGATGGTGGCCCGGCCAATATGGCGGGTGACTAAAAAAAAGATTTTAGTCTTGAAGTGTAGAAAAAGAATATGCAACTATTACACCTGATAATTTTAAGTTAAGTCGTACCGAAACCGACGATTATAGCTACACGTACTTACGTGAAGCGCGCCTTACTTGTTTCTAAAATATCTCAGGAACCGTTTGAGATACAAAAGTAAGATTTTTAACACATCTTAATATTAATATATTAGCTACTTTTTGAGCGTCTAGTATTTACAATATTCCATCGATTTTGTTAACCAAACGACAATTTTCAATAAGATTTATGTTAAAAAAAAAAAAAAAAACATTAATGCGGACGACTAAATCAAAAACAAATTATTTTATCAACAACAACAAAGCATATTGCTTCTTTTTTCAGGATAGTTAATTATCATAAAATGACGTTTTTTTCTCTGAAGCAGTTCATTTTAGAGCTTTTGACCACGAGTTTCCTTGTGTATTAATCATTGGCGGTTCAGAGTGTATAAATAAATGTGCTTTCAGACTGCCAATTTTGACAGTGCCATAGACATAAAGGTGGGTTCACTGCTAGCGGATACTTCTTTGCGGAGGGCTATATAGATAACAAAATATTGTCTGAGACCCGCCGAGACGGAGGACGGAGTCGTTGTTTCCCTGCCCTCGAGTTTCGATCGGCCAGGTTATAAACATAGCCAATTATAACATCGTTTTTTCAACTTGAATTTAGTTCTCTTGCTTGAAAAAAACATATGTAATAGGATTATAGATAAGGACTTTTATTGTTATATAAATAAGAAATAGGTATATATAATAAAAATGATGAAGGAGCAGATATAATAAGCACAGATATAAAAATAACACGGACAAATACACAGATGAAGATAAAACACTGATAAAAACGTAGATTAAACACAGAGTATAATAAAAAAATAATGCAGGAACAAATGAACAGATACAAATATATTATAATAAAACAATTTTAATATAAAAACTGAAGGGAAATAAGAAGAGAACGAAGTAACGAAGTAAAGGTTTCATACACATACAGGTTCAAGGGCAATTATACATCGTTTTTTCAACTTAAATTTAATTCTCTTGCTTGAAAAAACTTATATAATAAGATTATAGATTAGGACTTTTATTGTTATATAAATAAGAAATAGGTATATAATCAAAATTATGAAGGAACAGATGTAAAAAAAACACGGACATAATACACAGATGAAGATAAAACACTGATAAAAAACGTATATTAAACACAGATGCAATACAGATTGTAATAAAAATAATGTAGGAACAAATTCAGATACACAATATAATATAATAAACAATTGTAATATAAAAACGAAAAGGAAATAAGAAGAGGACGAAGAGAAGGTTTCATACAGGAATAAAAGCGGCACCGCAAAAAAGATGGTTTGGAACCAACTTTCTGCGGTGCCGCAAAAGAGTCGCCATAGATGAATCCCTCCGTGCCACCGTGAATACGGATCCGCTAGCTATGAACCCACCTTAAGGGATAAATAATCTCGCGCAACCCTAAAATCTCTGTCATTGGCAAAAGTGGACAATTTAAGTAGGGCCCAAGAAGTAATTAATATTGATGATAAGATAATAATGCACAAAAGCTTCGTGTTGTATCTCTAACAATCCTGAGATTACTTCAAAAGATTTTTTTTTTTTTTTTTTTGACGCTCTATTATCTCGAAAACGGTGCGTTCGCAGACAAAAACATGTTAATTGCCTTGTATTTTTAGCCAAGGAATCACACCCCTTAGAATAATACTATATATAGAAGGAGTGTCACTGATAACATTGAAACCAACTTTGGTTGTGATCCTTATCCGCGTTCTAAAAGTTCATTTTTGTCATAACTCTAAAATTATTTGCCTTCGGTTTATAATTTAATTTTTTATTTAATTATAATTATTGATAGTCAGTTTAGTTTATTGTAATATTTTTTTTTTGTGTTTTATCTTATTTTAGTTTGAAATATGCTAAAAATAATGTTTATTATATCATTATTGAAAAAAATGACGTCAGAGTGAAACGTAAACAATAACCAATGGCAGGGCTTGTTTTCTTGACGTTTGTGAGCGGGCTTTGAATAGTTACTAAAGCGTGGCCAACCTTCTCCAGCTTAAATGAAAAAAAAGAGTGTTGTTTTGTTGGTCCCCTGGTCTAAGGGACACAACCCCTCGGCGAAAGTTGGCTTCAGTCCCTTATCAGTAATTGCCTGTTGTTTTGATTCTATGCTCCTTCTATATATAGTATTATTCTAAGTCACACCCTTAATATTCTGACACATGTTTTGAAACACCCAGTATCAGCGATCATAGAATCCTTAAACGGAAAGATTTCCAACTCCCCTCTTTATCTACAAGTGTTAGAATACTAGTGCTCCATGGGAAGATGCGGTTAATATTGTAACTAAATCTTTAACACCATTGGAAAGATTTCGTGCTTTTTAATTCAAAGAAATAAATTATTTGGATTTTCCTAGATTCGAACCCGGAAACTTCCGCATTTTAGGCGATCGTGCATCTCATTCGGCCACCGAGGCTGTTATTATTTGTATTGTTTATTTACAATATAGTATAAATGTCAAAAGATCATAAGTAGTTTACAATTTTAACCACCATCTTCCCGTGGAGCGCTAGTGCTCTTACACCTCTAGAATACTGGAGTTGGATACCCCTGCCCAGTATAATTCGTTCGAGAAATTAAAAAACATAAACAAACAAATGTGACAGTAATAATCATTATTTTAACCTAATAATATTACTAAATTGATTCATATAGATGTGAGATGTTGAAGGTTTGTAACAACAGGAATTGTGGGAAAGGAAGTAAAGAAGAGAGAATGCTCAAGAATGGAATATTAAAATAATTTATACTGTTGTCTTCACGACCATGAACCCAGTGACCCTTCGTATTCACTCCTTCATAGTTAGACGCAATTTAGCTAACTTTAACAAAAAAGTTTTTAACTAATTTCAAATCTTTGAAAACACTTGGACCTAGTCACATTCTGATTGAGGGTAAAGCTAAACTAACATAAACATTTTCAATATAATTAATTTGAATAATAACGTGTTAATTGGTCAAATTGTTTTTTAAGTATTCTTAGCTACATGTATTAAAGTATCAATTTAGCAAAATTTAAAGAGCGCAGATGGTTGAAATTAATCTGGGGCTATCAGCGGGCTACTTTCGACGAACCAAAAAATAATAAAGATTTCATAAAAATCAGATGAACACTTATGAAGATATAGGTATAATTTAATGTATGATTGTGCACATTTGGAAAAGAAACAATGGGCGCATAAGGATGAAACTTATAAAGGACCAACAATAGACTAGTATTATGACCTACCATCTAAATTTTTAAAAAAATCAGACGAGTAGTTGTTAAGATATGTATAGTAAGATATGTTAGTAAGATATGTTAGTTCGTAAAAATTGAGTAACACACAGACATGGAACCAAAAATTTTTGCTGATGTCTAATAAGGATTTCTGCCTCGGAATTTTGGAAATCGGAGACCTAAAAAGTTTTCGTTCATCAGAACAACCACATAGCTTCTGTTACCATCGGTAAGCTTGGAAGCAATATTGAGTAGAGAATTAATAATTAACTAATGTGTAAATATTATGTTTGTGAGAAAGTATATGTGAGCTTTTTCACACCAATTATCTCTTAATTATATTTTTAAAGCAAGTAAATTTCAAATTATCACATATTTAATGTTACTTAAAATATTAATTATTTCGTGTCTTAATCTTGTTTTATATGTTGGTTTAACTGATTTAAGATTGATATCAACGGAGATCCTCTTGGTCAGTTTCTGGAGTCGCCAATCGATCTGGATATTCACAGGTTAGAACAACCTTCTTCATTATGAACTAAAGAAACCATATTGCTTTATAAGGTCAATTTAAAATACCTCTAATCAGCGGAATTTTAATGAGATAAAAGTCTTTAAGTAAAAATATCCTTATAGACTAGGACTAGGATGATGAAACCACTGAATAAACTATATTGTGAGTCTATCAGATTCGTAGTGCTCAAAAGTGGCGTGGATTTATAATGTGTGGGAAAATATAGTATTTTGTGTTTTTATAAACACATAAGATGGAACAACACCTCCGGTGGTGTCAATATCACACATCACGCTCATATGCAATTGTGAATCAGTGCCATTTGGAATTAAACAATAATAAGGAAGAATACAATAAGGAATTTTCTGAAAGGACATGATTGAATAAATAAATACTTCGTAAATACCATGAATACTATCATCAGCACTAATTATTTGTGTTGGGTCCAAAAAATGTTATAGGATATATATGTTGATGCCTTCATTCTTAAGTTGCATTTTGGATTCTATTCTACCCTCAAATTTTTACCAAATTATCTAACCGATACATGGCGAACTAATCTTTCTCATATCCATAATTTCATTGTCCAATGTTTTCTATTTGTAAATTGTAATCATACCCAGCGGGTAATCGAACCCCGATCATTCGTTATTATCAATCTTCGCTATTTTTTATAAACTATTTGTTTCCTAGGAAATCACTTGTATGGATAAATTGACATTTAATTTGGTACTTCTTTAAATTGTTACTCCCCTATGTTTTTTTCAGAATATAAATGATTTTGACTAAATACCTATTAAGACAACGGGATGTTTAGTTAAATGTACTTAGGGAGAAAGGAATATTACACTACTGCTTTTATAAGAGGAGTAACAGGCTAAAGAAGAACATCCCTTACGCCTTCTTTAGATTGTTACTTCCCTCTGGTATTTTTTTAAAGGGGAGTAATAATCTAAAGGAATGCCAATTTGGTTTGAAATTTGTTTATTTGTAAAAAATAATACGTTTTTTGGAACGAGGGGACCATGAAAGTCATAAGTAAAATTTCACCTCAAGACATTATTTTTCTGAACTGTATACCTAATTTAATAGCAATAGATTCGTTTATTTAAGCTCTACGTGATTGCCTATTACCAATTAGATATACCAATGACCAATATACATAGAAATACCGTCTTCTCAATTTAACGGTACCTTCCTCCCTTCCGGTATAATTAATATGTTAACAATGTCTCTTACTCAATGCGGCCTTTAATCAAAGGTGTTAATTGTGAAAACAAAATTATAAAAACAGCAACAAGAATATTATCTGGGCAAGTGAACATGACGTGAGTTTTTAGACAACAGGTAGGGTAATAAATTACATGTTAGACTCAGCTATACGGCTTAACCAACCACCGCCACCAACTGACTAATTAGATGATCAGTGAACAAAGGCACACAAATTTAAAAACGGTTAGATAATTTTATTCTTAAAGAAGATAATATTATAGATTTGACTTCGCGTTACTCGAGTAATGTATTAAAATGCTAATTTTCCTCCTGAAATGTTTTAAAAAAAAAAAAAAAATAAAAGTTCCTTCACCTGCCTACAGTCATTTAGATATCATGTTCTGATTATAATTTAAAAGTTCATCGTAAACCCGCTTTCTTTATCTTAGAAACAAGCTGCGTCTTTACACGCCCAGAATTTATTTAATTGGCTAATTTATTGCTTAAATCTAGAAACTGAGTCTATAAATCAAATTTGAAATATAATTAATACTTTAAACAAAATGAGTTTGCAAAACATTATTTGGCGGGTATAATGATTATTATCTAAACTATAAGGCGCTCTCACTTTAACTATATTCTAACACTAACATTGATTTGGTTTAAATTCTTAAAGAATTGAGACGCGTTCCATGATATCCATTGTATCTGTTGATGTTTGAAATGACTAAATCCTTTATCCAGTATTAGCAGAAAGAACTATTTTTTAATTTCTTATTCTTATTAAAGTTTAAGTTCTCGTACGTATACATCTGTGCAAATGTGTAAATTTGATTGTAGAGTAAAACAGTAAATTGAAAAGTCAATGTTTGATCCTGTGGAATAAGTTTGCTGTCCCAGCTAATATAATTGCAATTCATTATCATTTATGCTATTCATATTATTTAATATGCGAGAACTACTGACCGTACCATGTGACTAATACCTATAAAGCTCTAAAGGGTAGGTTGGCAATCAGCAGCAATTATTGATTAAAAACTACTAAATATGATTACAGATCATGCCGAAAATTGAGCGTGTTGCCGGAAGAACCGGCATGCAACTGGAGACAGATGAGTGATCCTGGACCTGCTCCAAGCAGAAGTCCTAGATCTACAGCGAGACCTTTACAGCTTCCCTCTAGGGGAGACTCGGCTATATCTTCTGCTGGATCCTCAACTTCTCCTCCACCTCACGGAAGTCCTCCCACTGCCAGCCCCCTAGTCAGTCCGTCTCCTAGTAGCCCTACTACACCCTCACCTTCAACTGCTCCATCTCCTACTGGAGCATTGGTACCTCCAAGTCCCCCTGCCAGCCCTCCACCTATCTCATCGTCATCAGCCTCACTGTCCTTCGCAACACCGGACGATCTTCCCACAGACGCAACCCTATCACCACCCTCTATTTGCAGACTTCCTTCCAGGAGGAAACTAGTTCGCTCTTTAGCAACAGATAACCCTTCTGACAGGTACTTATATAGTAACATTATGTACTTATTAAGAGAAGTGTTATGCTAGTAAACGAGGTTTATTCAAACAGTATGCCATTATAAAATTTGTGAGTGTATTCAATAATAATTATTACCAAAAGTCTTGTCTTTTCAATTATTTCTAAGAGGGTTGAAACGTCTAAGGAGCTAAAAGGCATTTTGCTGCTGTTTTTTCTTTCTACTTCATTTGATAGCGATAGAATGCTTTCATCGTAAATCGAAGATAGTTGTATTATTATTATTGTTCGATATTTAAAAATATCAATATGACCTTAAGAAATAATATGTGAGGATAAAATGTAAGATGTGTTTATTTATTTTTCTTTTTTAATTCAAAGTGATAAAAGCTTCCTTTAGATAATATGGTCTTGCTACAGTGTATATAGCTTATGCTGTATACTATAGCATTGGACGACTTATCCTTTTATTGTTGTGAATAGTTGCTAAAAACAAGCCAAAAGGCAACGATAACAAATTAACAATAACGAACTAACTAAATTGCGTAAGAGAGCGAAATATTTATAAATAGTCGAAGAAATTGTTTTGATATTATCATTAAAACTCGATTTATTATTTTTAAATTATCTCCACGGGTATAAATTTAAGAAAACTTAAAAAAATGGAAATTAATTCTTTTTTAAGTAGCACCAAAAAAACAAAAGATATTGTGATCTCTGAAATGGTAGAATTAAATGTCTAATTTCTGCTTCCTTTCCAAAGTGTTGAGAGCAGTCTAAAATAACCTTGTGCCTGACAGTGAGGTAGCGTGCCAAGCTGTCATTTTTATGTGAAATGTGGCAGTCCGTGTTAGTGTGAACAAATTGTGGATAATACACGGAACTTGTGTTCCAGTGGATGCCAAATGCACCAGGAACTGCTACAATTAAATGTTGACTATCATATATATATCTCAAATTTCTTCACCTGTCCATACTTACCCTGGACTGCCACACTTCGATACAGGATGAGCTTACGCAATGACAGGTGTCAGGTCATTATGGTATTGCTTTCGTCACTGTGAGAAAAAATCGGAACATATCCTATAAGTTCTATTAGAGAAGCAGTTAATACAAGTTTGTTTTTTTTTAACAAATGCGACGTTATCATTGAAATATAAAAGTAATTTTCAATCAGAAATTAATATAATACTATAATCGATGTTTATCGATTATTAACTAAATTTGATTATAGTTTCAATGTAAGGGAGGTAACTTTACCTTAGACACTTGCTCCTAGCACAATTTTAGGGAATGAGACATTTTTTTTATATACTACTTGTTAAGAGACATTCACCAGCAATTATCCTAGAGTTATCAGCGGCAGTTAATATTTGCTGTGTCCAAAGTATATGGGAACCCCTCCTAATTATACAATATATTATAATATTTGCTTAAGAAATGCCCAAGAAAGAGTCTAATAACACAAAACTATAGCGTTTTTTTCCCATCTACTCATGACCTTAACAAAAAGCAAATGTTCTATATTTCAACCTTTTACATATTTTAAAACAGATTTAAATATTTAACAATAACAATTACCTCTATACATATTAATAAAGCGTGTACATTTCCCATGAATTTACATTCCAGCGCATGAACTATCTTAAAATTTTTCTTTTGTACTTATACAGCCGGTTTAACCCGATTAGGGTTTTACGAGGGGGATTTTTTTTCTTTTGACCATGACGCCATTATAAATTTTCCATTTCCTTCCACTCTTAATCATATGAAGTAAAAATAGAATTGAATAGACGTGAAGTTTACTGACTTATCATACACTTAAAATTGCGAGCTTAATATGTATTTTTTGTAACAGGGGAAAAATTAAAAATCAATTATTGGATTTTTAACGAGTTGTAATATTTGTCATTGATATAACAAAGTAAAGACAGTGTTGGAATAATTAAAATCATATGTGAACGTACATAGTTATTAAAAAATGTTTTGGGTGTTTTGAGTGTGGTAAAAAAAAAAAACGGCGGTTAGGTGGTGGGGTTACATACTGGTTGGTAGAGGGGATCGGTATCGCCTAGACCGGAAAGGAAAAGGCGAAGAACCAGTTATATACGATATACCAGTTCAGTCGAGTTGCGTTCTCTTAGCCACGTGGATCTCTAGAGTTGCGGGGCAACCTTCAGCTGTTTATCAACATTTCGTCTAATCAAATAACAAGCGGATCGGTCTAGTCAACATAGTCTGGATTTCGGAATAGTCCAAGAAAATATATTTAAAAAAACAATAGATTTCGTTCTATAATAGAAATATATTAAATAACTATTTGAAATAGAAATAAATAAAGCAAATTAAATTATTATTAATAAAAAAATATAGCAAATAAATAAACGCCGACCTTTAGTTTAGTTCGTAAAAAAAATAAACGTAAGATATTAAATTTTAATAATAAACGTTTTAAATAAAATCAATTATAATTTTATGAATAATTAACAAACAAATGTTTTATTTTATTGTATTAAAATTTGTATTAATTTATTATTCATTAACTTTTCTTAAATAAAAAATCATCGATAGGTATAAATAATTTTTCTACTGATTTCTACTAGGCTAGAATTATAAACAGTTCTTTTAAAATAATATTAACGTCAGCCTAATAATTGAGTGATAAAAATAAGCAGAGGAAATATAAAAAAGGTTTCAATAATTTATTTTGGAAAAAAAATGTACATAATCATATTATCATTCCTTTATCATTTGAAAATTATTGATAAATGTCAAAATTCTTGATGGTTAGACTAAAAATTTTGAAGAATAATTGTGACCACTATTAATTATTAAATAAAAATTAAACAACACTATTTTATATTTAACATAAAAAGTGTTGAATATAGGAATAAAAGAAGAAATAGAAACCAATATAATCGATTTCTTAATTATTAGAAAACGGATAATACGAGATAGTGATAAATTCATTTTATAAAATAAGTTATTTGTGTGCATTAGTTTAAGTAATGACAGTAAAAATAGTCTCAATTATATTAAATTCACAAAAATAAAATAATTTAATATCTCACTTTTAATAAGAAATAATTAAAATAATATGAACACTTGAATTCTACAACTAGAATAAAAATAATAGAATAAAGAATAAAAAATAAAAATAAATACACACTATAGTAAAAAAAAAACAACTTAACACCTTATTAATTTCATAGAAACCCTTGTAATTAATCAATAAAATAGTAATAAAAAATTATTAAAAGTCGTAATAAAGAAAAAAATTTCATATAAATATAATAACTAATAATAAGTTATTAATCCTAAAAAATGAAATATTAAAAAAATACAATATTCAATACCTCGGTCCATTTAATTTTTTTAAATTTATAAAACAAAAAAAAAAAAACATTTGTATAGAAATAAAGAGAAAGAAATGTTTAAAAAGCTGAAGGAAAAATATTAAAAACATTAAAGAAAGAAAATACACTTTTTAGTTTTTAACTGCTTTTCCAATTAATTATATATGATTTTTATTTATTTTTTTTATTTTTTTTAAATAATAGGAAATAATAAATTAAATTTTATGATTTAACTGGAAATATATTTCTAAAAAGAACAGAACTTCAAATAAAATAACTGTAAAAATATATTGTTCATTTTAAAAATCTATTATTGTGCAGTTCTTATATTATTTGAGTGAATTTTACTATTAATTTTATTTTCTTAAGTCACTGTGTGTGTTTATAATTGACTGTAACTTCTAAGTTAAATGTGTGGGTTTGTAAAGAAAATAAGAAAGTGAAGTTCTATCTGATCTGTGAGTTAAGTTGGAAAGTTTAATCCCAAAAGGAAAGGAGTGTGATTAACATAAATCAGTCATCTCTAGTAGATAGTTGGTAAGTCAATTTTCTAAGTTAATCTATTTAACAAATTTAATATTTAAATTTAATAACATAGTTTCTTAGTATATAATATACTATTACTATACTGACAAGAAAAATAATAACAGACCGCGTTTGTTTACGCCCGCGCCCCCTTGATACATCTAAATCCTAAGAACTGATGAATAGAAGATAGTATTATATTCGATTCCCTTGCGTTGCGTTGTCCTTCCTTATGCTGTGTATTGACTTCTACTATTCTGGAGTAATAACATATTTCCTTTTACCTAATTAATAAAAAAGAAATTAGCAGCGACAACGAGGCTAAATCAATTACAATTAAAGTGAAAATATATAGTCTGTCAATTTGTGTAGAACATACCCTCTGCGCGTCCTATTGCATAATGCCATTTACCTAATTAACAAAAAAATAAATTAGCGCAGTGAGGCTAAATCAATTAATGTTAAAGATTAAAGTAGTCTGCCAATTTACGTGGGACATACCTACCTCTCGTCCTATAACATAATGTCATTTACCTAATTAACGAAAAATAAATGATTTTCTTTAGATTGTCACTCCCTTATTTTAAAAAACAGAGGGTAGTAACAATCTAAAGAAGGTGTACGGAATGTTCTTCTTTAGACTGTTACTCCCTTCATAAAGAAAACAGAGGGTAGTAACAATCTAAAGAAGGTGTACGGAATGTTCTTCTTTAAACTGTTACTCCCCTCATCAAAACAGAAGTGGGATATTCCTTTGTCCCAAAATACTTTGGACTAAACATCTATTTTTCTTAATAGTTATTTAGTAAAAGTCATTTTCATTCTAAAACAACATAGGGGAGTAACAATCTAAAGAATTAATTACCAAATAAAATTAGCAGCGAAGCTGAATCAATTAAAGTAAGAGATGCAAATAATTTGCCACCTTGTGTGACACTGTGGCACATACCTTCTTCGCGTCTTGTAACATAATGTCCATTTAATTAACAAAATAAATTAGCAGCGAGGCTAAATAAATTTCAGTTAAAGATTAAAATATTCTGTCAATTTGTGTGGAACATACCTTCCTCCTCGCGTCTTATAACATATTTCCCTTTACATAATTAACAAAAAAGTATTTAGCAGTGACGCTAAATATATTACAATTTAATTTGAAAATAGTCTGTCAATTTATGTGGCACATTCCTTCTTCGCGTCCTGATATTGATCGAATGTTCACATGAGATTTAGATCTGCTTAGATTCCCATTCCAAGTGGGGTCAGATTTATAGTATGTGCACATAATCGGAGTAGGTATACTTTTAAGGATATTAAGTGTATAAAAATGTATTTTTTGTGTGCGCACGCGGAAAGGAACACAATGATCGAAGTAGGTTGAATTGAATTTTGGAGTAGCATTGTGGCATAATTATGACATACCCTTCAAATTTCATCAAATAAAATGTAATTTTTAAGATCTAGTAGTTTGCAAAAATGTTGCTTTAGCTTTAAAGAAAAGTATTTTCCTGAGAAAAAGGAAATTATTGTTTTTTTTAACCATAATTATAATGATAAGTTCATTTCAAGCAGAGTTTTGACTTATTTTAATAATCCTCTTTTCTCTTTGGTTATACGAGTTTTTCTCTTTGGCTTAGACCCTTATTTTCGACTTAAGAATATTTAGATGAAAAATTGAAATTCTGAGGTCAGTTACTTAAATAAATTGTTAAATATACACTTACAAAAACGAATCAAAATTTTGTTATAATTTTTTTAAAAAACAAATGTTAGATTGCTATGATCGTTCTTTCTTCCTTAATAAGCTTCCGGTACTTCTTTAGATTTTTACTCCCCTTATAAAAGAAATAGAGGAGAATAACAATAGAAATAAGGTGTACAGAATGTCCTTTAGACTGTTACTCCCCTTAATAAAAACAGAAGTGTGATTTCCTTTGCCTCAAAGAACATTGGACTAAACATTCCTTTTGTCTAAATAGTTATTTAGTCAGTCATTTATATTCTAAATAAAAACATGCGGCAGTAACAACCTAAAAAAGTACCTTTTTTGACTTTATATATTATATCTTAAGAAGTATATTATGTATGACAACTTTATTTTTATAATTTCTTCTCTGATATTTTTACTTAGTAAATTAGTATTTCCGGCCTTGATAATTACACCAAATAAATAAACAACAAAATAAACACCAAATAGCTCTAGGGAATTAAATACTAATTACCCTAGCTCTTGTACCTATCTGAGCTAAATGTTTTTATTGTGGATTGTGATAGTTTTTAACGTCAAGGTAAATCAGTGTCATTGATTTTAGATTACACATAATATATTAAGTGATGGTGGCAATTAGTTTAAATTTATTTCTTATCATACTAACATTTTTCTTTTTTTCAAGACAATATAAAAAGGTATTGTAATTCAATTTTCCATAAAAAAAAAATCAGATTACAAAAGTTATTTTGTAGCACCTAAATAAAAACAATGAAGCCGAAATAAATTATCTTTTCAAAAATGTATAATCGTTTAAATGTAACCTTCTTTTCTTAAAAATACGCGATATTAAAAATATTTAGTGGACCCTCGTCATTTGTGGGAAGGTATAAAATGATGCAAGTAATGGAAAATACATAAATAATTTAAGGATTTAATCAAATAATTATTTCTCCCCACAATATAGCTTTTTTTAATTACGCAAAGAAGCATTTTGACTCATATGTGCCTAATATTTAAGATATATAGTCACATTAATAAAATAATTAGAAACTGGTCCATATTATTATTTCGAGACCAAGGCAAGATTTAAAATTGTTTCATTTAACTTCCAAATTAGGCTCTAAAAACGTTATGAGGAAAGAAGAAGTTTATTGGCAAATTTTAGCAAAACTGTACTATTAGGCCCACCAAGTGCATTTCTAATTGTCCTATTTACTTATTGTTACATTTTAAATTATAAAAAAGATGTTGATAAATTCGATACTTAAAAAAAGAAAACGTAAAGCGTCACTTACTAATGAAAATATTGTAAGGTTATGGTTAGATTAGATCGAAAAGTACAAACGTTAACTGAAAACTAAACGAACGGCATAGCTTTCCAATATTTTACTGAGACATTTCTAAGGAACTTTTACTTTATGTATTAAAAAAATTAATTACACATAATGAAAAATGAAACACTTCACAAAAAAACCGAAAGTAAATTGGACAGTTAAAAATAGGTGAGTCAAATAGTGCAGATGTACCCAATTTTTTTTATTCATAATACATAGAATGAAGATAGTAGATATTTTTATTTTAAATTAGTCAGAGGTCAAACATGTATCATTGATAAGGCATTATAAATTGCACTGGTTTCAATATAATCAGTATGAATATAGCTTTCTTAGATATGCTTATCAGACCCGTGTATTACCAAGAAATGTCAGTTTGATAATAAAATTATAAAATATACATAATAATATCAATAAAAATCATTACAGTTCATGTTAACATCAACTATAAAATAAACATTGGTAATCATTTGTGCTGTTTAATTTTATCGAATAAATTATTGAACTTGACACTTTTTTAAATGAAAATAAATGTACGAATAAAACTGGCAATGTCTTGAAATAACAAGATTTGGATCACTGGTTTAGATTAGAAAGGCATGACATGATGGGTTATAATCTATTATATTTGTAGACTAATGACTTTTTATTTTCTCATATATATCTTATATAATTTCTTACAATATGTAAATTTCTAACAATTTAGGGAAGACAAAGATATCTGTATAGTAAGCGTTTTATTGTCAAACCACATTAAGTGCATTGCTAACCATATAGGGAATACAAAGACAACTGTTTAGTTAGGGTTTTATTGTCTCACCACAATAAATGAATTGCTAGCCATATAGTGAATACAAAGACTAATAAGCGACTGAACAAGCAACTGTTTAATAAGGGTTTTTTTTGTCAAACCAGAATATTAATTAGTGAATTGCTAACGATTTAGGGAAGACTAAGAAGCTGTTTAGCAAACGTTTTACTGACACACCGCTATAATAATTAGTGAATTAGTAACAAATCAGGGAAGATGAATCTATTTTTAAGCATATTTAAGATTGAAGTTTCAGGAATTTTTGTTCATAGACAGACAGTTTAGTTAAAAAAAGAACCTCAATTTTGACTAAATTATTTTTTTTTCTTTAAATAGCAGTTGTTATTTAAAGAAATAAATAAATTGGTAAGGCGTGAAGTCTCACGTAAAAAAAGGGTTTCGTTGGTATTGTGAAACAAAATTAGTAAGGGGGAGAAGGGGGAGTTATACGAAAAATTTCTATGTTTTTTGACAAAATGGCGCCAAAAATTAAACACTAACCCTAAGTGGTATATATATTTGTAATCTACTCTTCAATACCTTTCATTTGATACCCCACTCAAAATTTTAAAAAAATATTTTTTTTCGAGTTACCTGAATTATCCGCCATCTTGGATTTCCAGTACATCAGATCGAATTGCTAATCTTATTTTTTCTATGGCCCAGCAGACCGCACATTTTGCATATTTTTCTATATTTTTAGTAACAGCGGAAGTACGATTTTAGGGGGGGGGGACACGAAAAATTTCGATGTTTTTTGACAAAATGGCGCCGAAAATTAAACACTTACCCCAAGTGGTATATATATTTGTAATCTACTCTTCAATACCTTTCATTTGATACCCCACTCAAAATTTTAAAAAAATATTTTTTTTCGAGTTACCTGAATTATCCGCCATCTTGGATTTCCAGTACATCAGATCGAATTGCTAATCTTATTTTTTCTATGGCCCAGCAGACCGCACATTTTGCATATTTTTCTATATTTTTAGTAACAGCGGAAGTACGATTTTAGGGGGGGGGGACACGAAAAATTTCGATGTTTTTTGACAAAATGGCGCCGAAAATTAAACACTTACCCCAAGTGGTATATATATTTGTAATCTACTCTTCAATACCTTTCATTTGATACCCCACTCAAAATTTTAAAAAAATATTTTTTTTCGAGTTACCTGAATTATCCGCCATCTTGGATTTCCAGTACATCAGATCGAATTGCTAATCTTATTTTTTCTATGGCCCAGCAGACCGCACATTTTGCATATTTTTCTATATTTTTAGTAACAGCGGAAGTACGATTTTAGGGGGGGGGGACACGAAAAATTTCGATGTTTTTTGACAAAATGGCGCCGAAAATTAAACACTTACCCCAAGTGGTATATATATTTGTAATCTACTCTTCAATACCTTTCATTTGATACCCCACTCAAAATTTTAAAAAAATATTTTTTTTCGAGTTACCTGAATTATCCGCCATCTTGGATTTCCAGTACATCAGATCGAATTGCTAATCTTATTTTTTCTATGGCCCAGCAGACCGCACATTTTGCATATTTTTCTATATTTTTAGTAACAGCGGAAGTACGATTTTAGGGGGGGGGGACACGAAAAATTTCGATGTTTTTTGACAAAATGGCGCCGAAAATTAAACACTTACCCCAAGTGGTATATATATTTGTAATCTACTCTTCAATACCTTTCATTTGATACCCCACTCAAAATTTTAAAAAAATATTTTTTTTCGAGTTACCTGAATTATCCGCCATCTTGGATTTCCAGTACATCAGATCGAATTGCTAATCTTATTTTTTCTATGGCCCAGCAGACCGCACATTTTGCATATTTTTCTATATTTTTAGTAACAGCGGAAGTACGATTTTAGGGGGGGGGGACACGAAAAATTTCGATGTTTTTTGACAAAATGGCGCCGAAAATTAAACACTTACCCCAAGTGGTATATATATTTGTAATCTACTCTTCAATACCTTTCATTTGATACCCCACTCAAAATTTTAAAAAAATATTTTTTTTCGAGTTACCTGAATTATCCGCCATCTTGGATTTCCAGTACATCAGATCGAATTGCTAATCTTATTTTTTCTATGGCCCAGCAGACCGCACATTTTGCATATTTTTCTATATTTTTAGTAACAGCGGAAGTACGATTTTAGGGGGGGGGGACACGAAAAATTTCGATGTTTTTTGACAAAATGGCGCCGAAAATTAAACACTTACCCCAAGTGGTATATATATTTGTAATCTACTCTTCAATACCTTTCATTTGATACCCCACTCAAAATTTTAAAAAAATATTTTTTTTCGAGTTACCTGAATTATCCGCCATCTTGGATTTCCAGTACATCAGATCGAATTGCTAATCTTATTTTTTCTATGGCCCAGCAGACCGCACATTTTGCATATTTTTCTATATTTTTAGTAACAGCGGAAGTACGATTTTAGGGGGGGGGGACACGAAAAATTTCGATGTTTTTTGACAAAATGGCGCCGAAAATTAAACACTTACCCCAAGTGGTATATATATTTGTAATCTACTCTTCAATACCTTTCATTTGATACCCCACTCAAAATTTTAAAAAAATATTTTTTTTCGAGTTACCTGAATTATCCGCCATCTTGGATTTCCAGTACATCAGATCGAATTGCTAATCTTATTTTTTCTATGGCCCAGCAGACCGCACATTTTGCATATTTTTCTATATTTTTAGTAACAGCGGAAGTACGATTTTAGGGGGGGGGGACACGAAAAATTTCGATGTTTTTTGACAAAATGGCGCCGAAAATTAAACACTTACCCCAAGTGGTATATATATTTGTAATCTACTCTTCAATACCTTTCATTTGATACCCCACTCAAAATTTTAAAAAAATATTTTTTTTCGAGTTACCTGAATTATCCGCCATCTTGGATTTCCAGTACATCAGATCGAATTGCTAATCTTATTTTTTCTATGGCCCAGCAGACCGCACATTTTGCATATTTTTCTATATTTTTAGTAACAGCGGAAGTACGATTTTAGGGGGGGGGGACACGAAAAATTTCGATGTTTTTTGACAAAATGGCGCCGAAAATTAAACACTTACCCCAAGTGGTATATATATTTGTAATCTACTCTTCAATACCTTTCATTTGATACCCCACTCAAAATTTTAAAAAAATATTTTTTTCTCGCGATGTGAATTATCCGCCATTTTGAATTTGAACAGCTGATTATTTTGAGTTCTCTATATTTTTCCTGTGTGCGCGTCAAAACGATCTTTAATACTGGTAAGTTTCACGCTTTTATCTCTTTTGCTTCAAAAGTTATTGGAACCGTACAGAGTGACAGACAGACAGACAGACAGACACATGAACGAAACTATAAGGGTTTCTTTTTTTGGTTTTACCAACGAAACCCTAAAAAGAAAATAAAATCTGTTCAAACAAAAGGCTCGAATGCATTTTATAATAAAATACATCAATCAAAAGTAATAGAAGGTCAATTACCTTAAATCTAGCAAAACTTTTTAACTGATTAAATAAAGAAAATAGACCATATATGTAGACATAGAGTTGATATATTTGTTATCTCATATTTTACACTGCTGTTTGGAACTCAATGTTTTACCAATAGATAAGAAAATGGTTTTAAGATAAGAATAAAACGTGAATTATATCAGTTACCTAATATTACATATTTATTATAGTGCCAGTAGTTAAACATGTTAAGACAATAAAAAATATAACGAAGACACTTTTTATTCTCTTCCAGATATTTAAAAATATGAATCGTAAATTCAGACACATGTAATAAATTTACTTCAATTAATTGATGTAGAAAAATGAAGCTATAAATTCATTTTAGTAAATGAGTACAATATATGACCGGAATAACTATTAAAAATATAAATACATATATGCATTTTATAATATTTTGCCTTGGGTAATTGTAGAATAAATTTAAATTAATAAATAATAAAAAGTGTTGCATATAATTTATATTCTTTCATAGCGATATTATTTGTGATGTGGAAAAAAAAAACAAGGTTCTCGTAACAAGACTAAATTAATTGTATGTTAAATTTGAAAAGTATTATATATTTTTCATAATATGGTTTTGAGGTCCGAGATTATTTAGAATTAGACGCGTTTTGTGAAAATAATATATTGAAATAATTTTCACGACATTAACTATAGGTAACTAACTCGTAAAAATAAAATTATTATTATAAATCCTTTGTATATACAGGGGTTAGTCGAAAGTGTTTGGACACCAAATTAATTTGTTTTTGTATTAGTGAAAAGAAACCCCACTCATGAAATGTTAATAAGCCATAAATATTTACTTTTTATAGTTTTTGGGGAAAAGTTTGCCTCCCTCTCAAAAAATTTGGTATTTTAAAGGCATCTAAATTATTTTTAATGTAAGCCTACACCTCTTTTTAAAGGTCTTAATTAAAAGACTAAGAACAGCAAGAACTAGAGGTCTCTAACTCAATTCTGTCCAAAATGGCGGCAATTAAAAATTATTGGTCCAAGTAAATTAATTAATATGCCGTCAGTTTGGATAGGATTGATATTTAGACCTTTAGTTTGCTCTTTTTTACCTTTAAAATAAGGTGTCACTCGGTAGGGGTTTAGATTTGAAATTATTGAGCTGCCCCTAAAATCCCCAATAAAGGGGAAGAGCCAAAGTTGTCCCACACTCAAATGAGTACATTTTTATGCCTTATAATAATTTTTAATGTATTTTTTCCGCTAATACACTAAAAAATTACTGAGGTGTTCCTACACATTGACTTATGTATATAGTTAGTATGTAGTTTTAAGCTTTAACATTTTATGTTATTAATGTAACTGTAGTTCTCCCATTACTAGCATTGATGATGGTTTATTTTAATTTTTTTCGTAAAATTGAAAGAAAAGAAAAAAAAAAACAAAAAAAAACTTCTACTATGCCCAAATATCCTTTATGTTATGAATAGCTATTAAATGTATCAACTATGACTATACCAAAATTTATAAATTCAAACCATAGATAGGTTAGTAAGACTTCCATAGATTATGAGAATTAATTGGTTACTTGTTAGGCATTAAACTATTATGCCAACTATTAAGCCAACGTAACTGGGTATGGACTACCTCAACACAACACTGATTTTCAATTAATTCACTAATTAGTTCTGAATAGAAGGCACAACTTATTAAATAAGTGAGAGGTAAAGAAGGATAAAATTAATGAAAATCGAAAGAATCTTAAATGAAGAATACTTAAAGAGTTTAAAGACGGTAATTGCATTTAACAAACAACTACTTTCAAAGATTAAAAGGTTTAATGTTTAAACGGGGTAAACTGGTTGAATGGGTTATCAAGAAAAATTGGTGAAAGTTCAATGTCAATGGCCAATGGAATTTTAAAATGACTGCCATTAACGTTTTCAAACTAAAATATTTTACTGCTATTAGAATTTAAATTAAAAATAAATTTTACTTTCTTTTAGTAATTGAAGTAAATATAAGTTATTACTGTAGAACTGAGTTATATATATAATTATATGACTAAAATACCTATTTACTTAGCGATAATCCTACGTTTAACAACAAAATGTTAATTTTCTACTTTCAAATGAAAATTAAACTGTCAAATAAAATTTCATCTGGCAAAACTTCAAAACCTTCAAATAAAATGTCGCATTAAAATGAAATGACAAAGGAATCCAGTTTGTTTTTCAATTATAATACTTTCTCTTTCCAAATGAAATTAATACTTGAATGCTGATCTTAATTTAACTGATCCTCGTTATCAATAAATTAGAAAATTTATTCTCTCTATAATACTATTAAAACTAACTACTATTCTATAAAGGGATGTTTGTGTCTATCTTTAGATATGTAAGTTTTAATTTTACTTTATTTGAGCATAGATATTAAACAGCCTAAAATGTATGCTGTTAATGAAGCCGAACTTATAAATAAAACAATAACTGAATATTTATTCCAATAATTGTAAATTATTGAAAATAACCGTTTTATTTAAGTGAACCTTCTCGCCTCTTACGTTTATTTTATTCAAGAATTTCAAAATAAGTAACTTAAAAATAAATGTGAATCCTTTAAAAATTGAAAACAGTAAGCACTTATGAGATAAAATTATCCAAATTTCATTCAAGTTTCCACCTTAAGGCCCCCATACACGATCAAACATTTTGCGCAAACCTGATGTCGGGCAAATATAGGCCATAAACGTCAAATATCATGTTTGCGCAAACATCAAACAGCCCCATCAAACATTTTGACCCTGTATGGGGCCTTAAGGTAAACTTTCTTTCTTAGTTCCACCTTAGATTAGCTTTAAATTATTTCTTAGTTCCACCTTAGATGAAATTAAATTTAGTTCTTATTTCTACCTTAGATAAGCTTAAATGTCTTTCTTAATTCCTTCATAGATAAACTTAACTCCCGGTGATATTCTGATAAATGTATGGTTAGCGACTATTAATACTTGTATTATGAATATGTGACAAGTGACTTGTATTATTTTTTTCAATTTATTTAACACGACTTAAATAACCCGATAGGGTCCTAAGTCCTAACATGATTTTTAACTTACGATTAAGGAAGAAAAAACTCGCTTTATAAAATAACTACATAAACACGAATGAGATCGATTGACGAAAAACAAAACATTAAACAGAATAAGAGTCAAGTAAGATAAAATGGAACATCTATCAGGATCAGGAAATGGTTAAAGAGAAAAGAACTCAAAGGATCATTAGATAAAGAAACATTAGCCTTCGATGGAATGCTACTGCTTTGGTAATAATCATATTGTATTCCTTCATACAATTAAAAGTTGTCTCACCTTTTTTGGAAAAGAATTGAGATATGGCGGTGTTAGGAAATTGTACCAGTATAGATATTAAAGCCATAAAGATAGGCTGACATCACTTTTCCCCCATATTTAATTCATTATAATTGTTTACAATGGCCTAACATAACTATTTTCGAGTGAAAATAGTCATGTCCCCACCAAAAAGTCAACCATTTTATTCTCTATAGTCATAATTTCTTTCAACTTAACCGGAAATAGTCTACCTAAACACAACAATTTTCATCAAAATCCACTAACTAGTTCTTAATAAAAGGCATTTTAAGGAGCTACTTATTTCTATTTATTATTTTAAAATTGTTTTTATAGCCATTTTAAGTAGATTTCAACTATATTATATTTGGATCATTGAAACTTCCTACTTAATTTAAATATTAAAAGTATAAATAGTATTTTATATTACTAAAATAGGAAGAATTTATTATTTATATTTAACTGTGAATCTATTGTTTAATCCGTCGTCCATTGAGAGTTGTAAAGGAACATGTTTTAGTGTTACAATGGTTAGTCTATAAGAACCTTGACAATAATAAATATTCAGTGAACATCCTTAGAAGGAATCCTGTCAATAGTCTAGAACTAATATAGACGAGGTTAGACAACTTAAAGCCATTAAGGCTTCAACATTATCAAAACATTTCTAGTCAAATTATATGTTATCTTGTTTGATGTGCCCTCCAAGATATCCTGACTGAATACAAATTCTAATTCTATTCTTAACTTCACTAAGTTAAGAATAGGTCACTACCTAAATCAAAAAATTGTGTCAGGTACTATCACTCTAATGTAAACTTGGCTTTAGAATATAGAAGGTAGAAAATAAGGTGACAATTTGCAGAATAAAACGAAGGTATAATTTTTTCTTTCTTACAGCCTGAGATTAAATTCCACAAAAATCTACTATTGTCAATATAATATAATAGAAACAATATTTTAAACCTACTATTGTCAATAAAGTATAATAGAGACAATATTTTAAACCTACTATTGACAATATAATAGATCGGAAATAAAAGTAGACTATATAAAAAATAAAATGGAGGTAGAATATTCTCTTTCTTACTGTCTTTTGAGATTAAATGTCGCATTCAAATCTACTATTATTAATATTATATAATAGAGATAATATTTTAAATCTACTATTAACAATAATAATAGTTCGGAAATAGAAATGTAATGACTGTTCAGGATTGAACTCAAAACAATTCCTGCAGACGAAGCCTATAACTTACAGTAAGGTATTGTGCTTCAGTAAGCATCAGCATAGCATTTTCTAACGAATGCATTCTAAAACAGTTGTTGTTACTTGGGCGNCTATTTCTAGCATGAAGAATAAAGAAAGGCAACTCATATACATTTCAATTACTTCATCTTTCTCATGTAACCTATTTAAGACTGTTATTCTAGTCCTAATTGCACAAAATTATTTCAGTGCCAAAATAAATTAATGAATACTCAGATTAATAATATTTAATGTAGAGACAAAGTAGATCATAACATCTAAAACTTAAGTTTAAATTCCTATAAAAGTGGTGAGTTCGAATCTCAGTAAGGTGAGTTTCAAAACGGTTTTGAAAATTTACTACTCATAGTAACATAGTAAATATTAAGGATAACCATGATTATAAAAACTAGAATTTATTACTGTGTTTTCACCTTGATATTATAAGGAATGATAAGAAAATATATTATCATACGTAGTGGTTTACTAATCATCTCAAGGTTATTATATTATGAAATACATCTAAACAATAGATTTTAATTTATTTATAACTTCCGTTTTAATTAGGTTTAAAAACAATTTCTTCTTTCTCACACGTGTCGTATAGTTATAAAAATACGATTTTAGCATAATATACATGTTTGAAAAATCATTCCCCGGAACGAAATCGAGGATCGAAATAAAGGGGGGGGGTTGTAATTTCGAGGGTAAAATGGCCGCAATTTTAAAAACGAGATGTATGTATTTGTAATCAACATTTCAATTCCTTTTTTATGTGATCTTTCACTCAGAAATAAATTTAAAAAAAAAAAAATGTTGATATCATTTCACAGTTGCTCGCTGATCGAAGAAATTTCGAGTTGTATACTAAATTTCAAATCTTTACTCTAAGTATAGAAAACTATATGTAAAAATATATTTTCTTTGGGTCTGGTTAGGGTTACAATAAATAAACTCCTCCTTTTCTTAAAAACAAACAGCTATATTTCGCCCTAACTCAGGGCTTCTTCAGGCTGGTTATACTTTTTATGACATTTTTTGGTTTTGAATAAATTCACAAATTCATTTCAGTTGAAAAAAACAACAACTTCGTCATACTAACAATCACGTAAAACATATTTTAAATAAAATTTTAAAAGGTAGTCAATGAATCCTCCCTGTTTAACACCCAGGGAGAGACTTTCCCTGGGTGTTACGTGATTGTTAGTATGACGAAGTTGTTGTTTTTTTCAACTGAAATGAATTTGTGAATTTATTCAAAACCAAAAAATGTCATAAAAAGTATAACCAGCCTGAAGAAGCCCTGAGTTAGGGCGAAATATAGCTGTTTGTTTTTAAGAAAAGGAGGAGTTTATTTATTGTAACCCTAACCAGACCCAAAGAAAATATATTTTTACATATAGTTTTCTATACTT
>KZ652142.1:173838-195231 GCA_001010745.2 Gerris buenoi
ATGGTGGACAGTATGATTTTCATGATCCTGAGTACAGAATTAGTTAGTAGACCGAAAATCAAGTTGATGTTAGTTTGTCCCTTGACAGGTGACTACGTTGATTTTTAGTAATATTTGAATAACTAACCTATCAAGTGTGAAAATAATATCGACTTGATTTTTGGTCTACCAACTAACTCTGTACTCAGGATCATGAAAGTCATACTGTCCGCCATAATTGGTTAGACACGGCCGCTCTCCACCGATTTGTTTTTTTCAAACGCCTATTGCCAAGCTATGTCCCGCAGACGAACTTAGCCGACCACATATTCTAAAAAGGCGCTAAAAGATTGACTTGCATACAAAATTCTAGCTTGATGTTAGTCAGACACTTTTTTGCACCCTATCTCCTGGACTAAAATATTAGAGATTTATTTATTTCATTTTATAGCCTTGATTTTCGTGTTTGGAGTGAAATTGGGGATTATTACTGCAAGATAGTATGATTGTTGATGATACATTTTTTTATTTTAAGAAGAAATTACCCCTTTATTAGCATCAGAGCTCAAGATGAATATTTTTCGCATAATATAACTATCAAATTGATATTAGATATTAATTAGCAGCATAGAAGTGGAAAATAAAGTTAACAATTATCTAATAATAAAGCAAGGGCAGGGAACTTGTTAGATTTAATTAAAGATACTAACTGTCTGTCTCTCTGTCAGTAACCTTTCCGTGTAGGACGAAAATTAGATTTATCAAAAAATTTAGTGTAATTTTGTATTCATTGATCGATTTAGTTGAAATTTGCTATTCATATTCTTTTTACCAATGCTCAAGCTAAGATTGTCGGACAACATTATCCGTTTAAGTATTCATGAGCAATACTTTCGTAAACGCCCATCAAATTTAAAATTGTAAATTTAGGACGGGAAAAATTTCTACCATCATCTATTTAATAAATCATTTTTTTGAAACTATTGAAATGTGCTGTTATATCGCTCAGAATGTTAACTGTAAGAGCTGTTAAATAAAAGGAAATTAGAGGAACTAAATAGTAATTATGAATGCAGTTTAATGAACTTATCGTTGTACGAATTGTTTGAATGAAAAGATAAAAGATAATTGGAGTGAGAGATTTATACAATAGTCAATTAAAGATGTCTGTAAGATAATAACTGTTAATGGCACGTTGTCTTGATAATGGCAATCTAATCATAAAGCCTTGCTCTGTTAAACAATATCTTTTAATTAAAAACTAGAGAAATTGTTTGCAAGCATATGAGGAATGGGCTAATCGGGACCAAATAAATTGAAAAAGAAAATTATCTGAAAAAGAAACTTTTATCTGGTTATTAATTTTGAATGAGATGGCGAAAATAGCAACCAAGTGTAGCCTGATGTCTGAAACGAATTTCTGTCTAGAAAAGTTTGATTTTGCAGACAAAGCAACGTCCTTTTTTCAAAATTATCACAATTGGTAATTTTATTACCCTCGGTAAGCTTATAAGCAATGAGGCATTGAAAATAAAAACAAAGGTGCTTCTTTAGACTGTTACTCCCCTATTTTTCTAGAATTTAAAAGGTGTAATTGTTATTGTTGTGACTATAAAAATTGTTTTGGAACATTCAACTATAATTGTATATTGTATATACATATTATTATTATATTATTTAACGTAATGTCTCACGATAGATCAGTACGCTGTGTGTTCCTTTCTATATTTGGGCATCATCACTATTATTTATGTAAATAAAGTTTTTCCCTCTCATACAATTCTTTGTCTAAATAACTATCAAGACAAAGGGATGTTTATTCTAGTGTACTTTGGGACAATAGAATATCACCCTTTTTGTTTTTATAAGGGGAGTAACAGTCTCATGAAGAACATTCCGTACGCCTATCACTCCCTTCTGTTTTTTTTAGTTTTTTTTTATGTGAGTACCCAGTCTAAAGAAGTGTCATAAAGGCTATGTAATTAAAAAATTCAGTTAACAAAGCCCTAAAAAAATATATCTGATGAATTGCTCAATTTAATAAAAACTCCAAAACAAGACACCCGTCTTTGAACCCTTGTTTGAAGTCATCTGATATCAAGACAATATTTGTCAGCTCAAGTAAAATTAGCAATTAAATTAAATACAACAATTAAAAATTACTCTAAACTAAAATATCCATTTTTAATAATAATACACACCATATACTACCATTCATACTAAGACCATTATTTTCTATATTTCTATAATAGAATATGTATATAGTTACAATGCTGGGTACTAAAAGTCGTTTATATGGTCCTGATTGGCTCATTTTCTATAACAGTGCATTGTATTAAAAGATAGTCGTTTATATAGTCCTGTTTTAGTCACATTTATTTATATTCATATCTCAGAAAGTAGATTTATTCCTAGGGTTCATTCTCTATAAAACTAACATCATAATTGAAGATACAAAGTAGCCCAAGTAGGGCTTAGGCCTGACAAACTGCTTATAAAACTTCATTATGTAATGAATGACACGGGGTTACTGTTCGCAATATTCTCCATCAGCAGTATAAATTTTATAATTGACATACTTTAGACTAATTAATACCTAATTGCCTATTATACTAGTAATTAATACCTTTATAGAATGCTCTTGTTTGGACAGTACTTACTTAAACAATATAAATGTTTTATGCATATAGAATTATCATACTAGTATTGTTTTTTATCTTCTCAAGTTTTAGACACGTTATTAAAGCTTGGTCCATACTTTTTTCAAGGTTACACTGTATATTGTGTAGAACTCTATTTCTAGCATGAAGAATAAAGAAAGGCAACTCATATACATTTCAATTACTTCATCTTTCTCATGTAACCTATTTAAGACTGTTATTCTAGTCCTAATTGCACAAAATTATTTCAGTGCCAAAATAAATTAATGAATACTCAGATTAATAATATTTAATGTAGAGACAAAGTAGATCATAACATCTAAAACTTAAGTTTAAATTCCTATAAAAGTGGTGAGTTCGAATCTCAGTAAGGTGAGTTTTTTTAAAACTAATAATCACATTAAGTAGACATATAAAGTAGCCGATTACTTAACCTGCAATNATAATTGTATATTGTATATACATATTATTATTATATTATTTAACGTAATGTCTCACGATAGATCAGTACGCTGTGTGTTCCTTTCTATATTTGGGCATCATCACTATTATTTATGTAAATAAAGTTTTTCCCTCTCATACAATTCTTTGTCTAAATAACTATCAAGACAAAGGGATGTTTATTCTAGTGTACTTTGGGACAATAGAATATCACCCTTTTTGTTTTTATAAGGGGAGTAACAGTCTCATGAAGAACATTCCGTACGCCTATCACTCCCTTCTGTTTTTTTTAGTTTTTTTTTATGTGAGTACCCAGTCTAAAGAAGTGTCATAAAGGCTATGTAATTAAAAAATTCAGTTAACAAAGCCCTAAAAAAATATATCTGATGAATTGCTCAATTTAATAAAAACTCCAAAACAAGACACCCGTCTTTGAACCCTTGTTTGAAGTCATCTGATATCAAGACAATATTTGTCAGCTCAAGTAAAATTAGCAATTAAATTAAATACAACAATTAAAAATTACTCTAAACTAAAATATCCATTTTTAATAATAATACACACCATATACTACCATTCATACTAAGACCATTATTTTCTATATTTCTATAATAGAATATGTATATAGTTACAATGCTGGGTACTAAAAGTCGTTTATATGGTCCTGATTGGCTCATTTTCTATAACAGTGCATTGTATTAAAAGATAGTCGTTTATATAGTCCTGTTTTAGTCACATTTATTTATATTCATATCTCAGAAAGTAGATTTATTCCTAGGGTTCATTCTCTATAAAACTAACATCATAATTGAAGATACAAAGTAGCCCAAGTAGGGCTTAGGCCTGACAAACTGCTTATAAAACTTCATTATGTAATGAATGACACGGGGTTACTGTTCGCAATATTCTCCATCAGCAGTATAAATTTTATAATTGACATACTTTAGACTAATTAATACCTAATTGCCTATTATACTAGTAATTAATACCTTTATAGAATGCTCTTGTTTGGACAGTACTTACTTAAACAATATAAATGTTTTATGCATATAGAATTATCATACTAGTATTGTTTTTTATCTTCTCAAGTTTTAGACACGTTATTAAAGCTTGGTCCATACTTTTTTCAAGGTTACACTGTATATTGTGTAGAACTCTATTTCTAGCATGAAGAATAAAGAAAGGCAACTCATATACATTTCAATTACTTCATCTTTCTCATGTAACCTATTTAAGACTGTTATTCTAGTCCTAATTGCACAAAATTATTTCAGTGCCAAAATAAATTAATGAATACTCAGATTAATAATATTTAATGTAGAGACAAAGTAGATCATAACATCTAAAACTTAAGTTTAAATTCCTATAAAAGTGGTGAGTTCGAATCTCAGTAAGGTGAGTTTTTTTAAAACTAATAATCACATTAAGTAGACATATAAAGTAGCCGATTACTTAACCTGCAATAACCTAATTCTATAGTTTTCTATACGAAAGTACGAAAATAAACTTAATATAACAGCACTGTCTGTCCGTTGGCATGTTTTTAAATTCATAAACTACTCTAGCTAGTAGCTAGGAACATTAAATTCGGCAAACATGTGCATCTCGGCATTTGTGACAACTGCAAAATTTTCGGAGTTTTCACACTTAATATTTCCAAGATAGCGGCCAATATGGTGGGCGACTAAAAAAGTTATTAGCCACCATAACATGTAATACATCAATTTAAAGGTCTTGAAGTGAAATAAAAAGAATATGCAACAATTAAAATTTTACACTTAACAATTTTAAGTTAATCGTACAGATACCCGTGACTATCGCCTCACTACTTACATGAAGCGCGACTTACTTGTTTCATTTATCTGGACGTAAAAGAAAACGGGGGCAAAAAACTTAACGTTACAAAAGACAAAAGGTCCCCATTTAATGACCAACGTCATCAAATCCATTTATAATTATTTATAATAGAATTGTGACAATAAATTAAATTTAATTCACTATGAGTATGAACCAAAAAATCATTTCATTTACGTCAAACTATTCTTTTTTTAGTTTCATTCTCTCATTTTATTTAATACAGAGACTTATAATTAATTATACGATATCAATGAATATTCAAAAGCATTTATTTTTTTTTATTTTAGTATTTGTCGTTAATATTATCTGTTTTTTATTCAACGGCCATGAGAAACAAAACAATTTTATTTCACCTTTTCGCAGCCTCTTATTCATATATTTGATTTTATTGTATATATTATACATAAAAATTTAACTGATAATTTACTCCGGAACTTAATTTATAATATTGTTTTGTTGGATTCAAAAAAATTAGATACACAACTATCTTTATTATAAATAAGTGAAAATGAGGGTCAGTTTAAAAAAAAAAAAATTTATATCAAATTATAATTATTATTAACACTGGGAGACAGGCAGATAAATATAGACTCCAGCACTCCAGCGCCGGGACTTGAACCACGGGCCTCTTCATTTCCAGTGTAGCGCTCTACAAACTGAGCTACGCAGGACAATGATTTTCTCTGCCGTAACCGATAACTAGTTCCGAATCCAAGCTTTCAAAAAAAGTCATTAAATAGATATAAAGCGGTCTCTAATAATAATTATTAATAATGGTAATGTGGCAATAATAGTTATTTACGCAACAAGGGAGAGAAGTATGTTTTCCTGCTCAAGGTTAAGTTTTCTTTTTTAAGAAAACTGTTTTCAGTTTTAAGAAAACTGTAGTATTAGCTCTCGAGGCTTGCCGAGGGAGATAATCCCGAGAGCAGAAATACTTCGAACCATGTTGCGTATTAAATTTTATCTACGACTACAGTCTATAAGATTAGAGTTGGCACAATCAACAGGTGGGAAAATTTTGAGGGAAACGATTTTATTGGTCCCCCATCTTGAATGCAACTACAGAAAAAAATGCTCTACTCTACCTCTGTTCCACAAAAAAAATATAACATGGCAAAACCGATTTTCCCTTTTTATAACCCCAAAACTACCTCCATGTTTTTAGTTTCCCGCCTTCGATTGTGCCAACTCTAATCTTATAGACTGTAGTGCACCATGGGTAATAGCTAAAGTTTGTAGGTTTAAAACTTTTACCTAAAAATTCACGTAATTTAAACACCTTAAACTGATATTTAGCTACTTGATTTATTAAAATATTTTTTATACTAAATATATAAGTTTTTAATTTAATTACGTCTAGTTTGTTTTTAATTGAAAGACTTTGATAACCTAAAGCAACCTTCCCGAAAAATTAGTAAACAAAACAGCTAAAAAATATTACTTGTTGGTATAATTGTTTTTTTGTTTTTTTTTGGAAGTAACACTTCCCTCCCTGTTATTAGCAATGTTAAGTCCACTTACAATGCAAGTCGTAGATAAATTAAATTTTATTCACTATGAGTTTGTACCAAAAAAAAAAAAATCTACGTACGTAAACATTTACGTCAAACTAATTTTCTTTAGTTATAATTATATATAATTATAATTACATATAATTATAATTATATATAAAGTCGTACCACAAATCTTAATCATAACAACCATTTAAAAAAAAAGAAAAAACAAGTAATTTAAAAACATACATATCTCAACTTGTTATAGTTCATTACGCGTATAGTGCGGAAAGTAGGTAGCATTTTGCATGCGAGTGTGGAGTTTGCACCCGAGCGATAGGCGAGAGTAGTAAAACCACACAAGCAAAGCAAGATGCAGTTTTCGCACGAGTTACGTACCGTATTTTATCTACTTTTGCTAAATTTGAATAATAAATACAGAAAATCATTATATATACATTATCACTAAAAACTTGGTAAAAACAGTTAAGCTTTAGATTCTCACGACAAATATTTGTTTCTTAAAAATATTTATAATTTAAGAGATTTATTTTTATTTGTAAAAGAGTTACAATAGAATTATAAATTAAAATGAACCAGGAAAGACAACTACACATCATTTTATTACAGTATAATGTTAGCGCATGCGTATAAAACCTGTCCCAAACTAATCTCGAACGATCCGCGGGACGAGACAAAGGACGGTACAAATAGCGTTTGAACAAACCTTATAACTAGACTCGTGTGATATTGTATTAAACAAAATGAGAAAAGGGAGAGATATAAATATAAAATATTGATTAAGATGAGTAATAATATTCAAATTGCAATGAATTTATAATAAAATTTCCTTATATTTATTATCATATATGAAACTTAAAAGAAAATTTAATAATAATAATACAGCTATGTTGTCTAGATGGATATTTGAAGAGATTGTAGAAATGAATTTAATAGCTTTATGTAAGGCATAAAATAACTAATCTAGTCTGATTAGCACTGCTAATAAATTAATTATTATAAAGAAACAACGCAATTTTATGATATTACAAAAGTAGATTTAATTTTATGCTTAAATAATTTACATGCTGATATTTAATTTTAAACCATAGCAAGATTTTAACATTAGTGTGAACATAAATGCGCTTATATTATTATGGCGCTTATTACTCTAACTTTGAACAAGATTAGCTTTACCTATAAATGCTTAAATGTTTCCCATGTGAAAATTATCAATATTAATACTCTTTTCGTTTAATTATTGTGTTAAATTATTATTATTATTTTGATTTATTTACTTTTTTTTGTGGTGTCGGTCTGTGACTATAAACAAAGAAGGCCACAGGCGCTGATGATAATATTATAACATCCGAAAGTTGCTTTGATAAAAAAAAACGAATATTATATTACTTTCTTCTTTCAAATCCTTTCAGATAACCGCAACCGATGTACTCCTTGATTCTTAAATGAAAAGAGGATAATAAGCACATAATATAATATGTGTGTGTGTGTATTTATATAACAATCTATTTATAGATATGAAAAATAAATTTCAAGGTTTTCACACCTATAGAACTGGAACTATCTTCCAGCTAAATCAATTATTTAAATCAAAATCAAATTAAACTGAATGACTAAAAAGAAAGTTACATCTTTCAGAGGCAATCCCGGATATAATTGGGTAAATTCCAATATGGTGAAACAATCGCCTAGGATCACTTTCAAGGGAAACACACGTTCTTATTGTGTGCCTTAGTAATGAGCCCATGGCTATTGAGTCACTTCAGGACTTCAGTAGCACCCTTAAGAATGATTCTTGCAAGCCCATCAATTTTGAAAAGATAGAAAAGATGAAAAGGAGATAATGTAATTCTGTCAAGGTTCACCAAAAAAAAAATGTATCAAATAGGATCCATTTATTCGAAATGGAACTGCTAACCAACGCTTCTCCAACATCTAGAATCCCCAGAAAAAAAAATGTCCCAAGCGATGCGTATTTAGCATCGATATAAAGTAATGTCTCCAATTACAAATTTTGCCACATGCGAGATAAGTGTCATCACATTATAAGGAACTATCACTAGAGAGTCACTTAAATTAATTTTTCTTCCCTTATCAATGACAACATTTTGAGAGAGAGTGCACACAACATAATTCGACATATGTTAAGATTGTTTTTATTATTTTCAGTGAATCGCCACAGAAGCACAATTGGGTGAGTCAAAATGTCAATAAGAATGTTACGCTTTATCTTTCTGCAATTAAACGCCCACTGCTAATTTTAATTTCACCAATACACTAATAGAGCTTTGGGCTAATCATAGCAGGTTATATTTAAGCTAATGCTTTCAATGTTATATTTTTTTTATTTAAAAAAAAAAAAAAATAAATAAATTTCTAGATAATAACTAAAACTTAATAAACTTTGTAGTTTAAAAAGGTTAAATTATAATTATTTTTAATTAATAAGCGTTAGACAATTAATATACTAAATATTATATATTTATGGATGCATGTTATTATCTTTTTTGTGATTTATTTTATTTTCAACTAATAAATCTTAAAGGAATATTTTGGTCTTTTAAAATAATAAGCGTATCAGATATGTATTTTTATATTTATTTATTTACTTTTTTGTTAAATATCATATCTATTTTCTTTAATTGTTGGTATTTGTTTTTCACGATTCTTCTATTTTATAATTATATTTAATTGTTATAATAATTATTTTTCTACTTCTTTATTGCACATTACCTACTTTATAAACACTAGCACAAATTGTCTGTGATGCTATCATTTGTATAATCGAGTAGTGTCCCGACGACGGCGACGATAATAATAATTTGTTATTGCTAAGCTAAATCGATCAGATTTATTCCAATGAAAATAAATGTTTGTTTTGATTTGTTGGTCTTCAGTCAGATGTAATAACTTATTTAAATAGATATCTAAATTAATGTTACTTTTTTTTTCTAAATATAATATTATGCCCGTTACCACGGACTTGTATTCATATAAAATTGCCAAGTAGTAAGATTTTCCAAAAACGGGACTAGCTCTGGGATGTTTAAGGAAATATTATATCGTTTTGAAAAGCACCTGATAAGAAAAAATGTATATAATTCTTAAATGCCTATTTTTTTATAAAGCGTCTTTAATAAAAAAGAAAAGAAGAAGAGTCAAAAAAGAATTATGCTCCTTCACAAAATTAGGTCAATAATTTTGTAGAATAATTAAAATTAAACCAAGGCATGGGAGCGTCTACGGAGTATGGAGGTCTCTCCCCATAAACTCGCTAATTTGTTTATTTTATACTACAAAGAAGCTTTCAGCCTTCATAAGGTCATCATTAGTACCTGAATGTGGAAGAAACAGTTAGGTAAATTAAACAATTGAAAAGTTAATGAGTGTGCCTTCTTTATGTCAGAAATTAATGTGAGATTGTTTAATGTAACTTTATTTCTTCCACATTCCGGCACTGATGGTGACCTTATGAAGGCTGAAAGCTGCTTTGTCGTATAAAATTAAAAAAATAATAGTTAGCTTACGTGGAGAAACAGTTTATATTATTCCTAATTAAATTTAAGCCTGAAATGAGCTGAAAGATAATCTCAGTGAGAGAAGAATTTACTTTTAATTTACTTTTATTTTTTCAAAAACATATATTATTTACCTACACCTATTACCTACATTTCTATCTATGCGATCATTAATGAAAGCAAACCATTCTATTAGCCTAATTTTATGATTTTTACTATCGTTAATGCCAGGAGAATTATAATCCTTAGGTTTTCAGTGACACGGATGTAATATAAAATATAATTATTTCCTTAATATAAACAGGGATCACTTCCTTAACCTAATCTCGGCTAATTCACAGATTATAATGGCTGCATTTTGGTAGTTCCAACTCAAACTGTAGCGTATTACGTGACGATTCATGCCTACTTTGTTAGTTTCGTTTTAAGTCTGTTTCAATCAACATTTTTATGTTGTTGTCAGTTCAAGAATCTGCAAATAAGCCAGGATTAACTTCAAACTTCAAAGTTCTCGGAACTGAAATTATAATCTAAATTATATCTTGGTCGTATTTAAATACTGTAGTTAACTCGCTGCTTCAAAGTTACATAACTTGGATAAATACAAACTTCCAGACAAAAAAAATTATTGCTCACATCCTGACATTTTCTTTTAATAATAACTACTGCAGGACTGCAATATCAAAACATACTATTAAAATTAAAAATATACATTTGATTGCTTTAATTGGATGGATATTAAGATTCAAATTTAAAGAGTGTGGTCTCACAACTAGCTTGAAGCGATAGTAGTAGCATTGTAGGTATAATTTTAAATCGATGAGTCAATTTTTTAATCCTACTTTTTATTGTAATGTTCATTTAGCTTATAATTTTATCCTAATCTAGGTTATCTATGTTCTAAAACCTAAATTTTATTAGATTAACCTATTATCAGCTATTATTATTAGTATTCTGAGTTTCGTTTTATGTCCTCTAAAAGTAGGTCTTATATCTATAATAACAGTAATTTCGTAAGCCTTGTTAATAAATCACCTTGTTAATATAATTTAAGAAGAAATCAATTCTCTTGTACAAAACCAAATCGATAATATGTTCAAGGATATTGAATTTATTGCGTTATTCAAATAATTATTTTGCTAAAGTTGGTAGTGATTTTTGAAATCATTGCCTGTGCTTATAACAAAAATATATAATTTACTTCAAGATAACTATTTTATTGGTATTTCCTTATTTATTAATGACCAGCTAACTGGTTCTTGTCATAATCTGCAACTTATGGTAAAATAGAAACGAATGCCTCTTCTGTGATCGGTTTCTTTTAAATTCAGATTGACTTTATGGTTATCTTACTAAAGATAAATTTTTATACTTTTCTTAAATGTTTGTTGTTTTTGTTTATATCTTTATTTTGGTAATGCTGCATTACCTAACGACACCCATGTATTAGAAATTAGAAGCAAGCAAAGAGGGGCGCCTAAATTGGATCTCGCTCCATCCTAAAACTTCCCTCGGGCCGGCACTGGTAATGCATCAATTAGATGTGAATGGTATTGCGTTGTTTATTGTAAACACTAATTACGCACGTGAGGCTGAATACAGACTGTGAAATTAAAATTTGACTTTGAATTAAAAATTGCGCTAGTGTTAAAAATTTCAACTCTCTATCGTCAAAGATTCGGAAGACATGGAACAAAGTATGACAGACAGACACATCTTCGTTGGCATAAGGGTTTCGAGGAGTGTCTATGAAATCCTAAAACCTAATAAACCGTAAATGCCGTATATAGTATATCTAAATAAATATCCTAAAAGTTCAATAAAACACCCTGTTTCGACGAGCCCCTTAACATTTTAAGGGGGGGGGGAGATTTGACATGACACAGTTACATTTTCTGGTAAGAGATAGTTGGAGGTGGTTAGAGATGGTTGGAGATGGTTGGTGGGTGTTGGAGGTGGTTGGAGATGGTTGGAGGTGGAATATAGATGGTTGGAGGTGGTTGTAGATGGTTGGAGGAGGTTAGAGGTTGTTGTAGATGGTTGGAGATGCTAGGAGGTGGTTGGATGGGGTTAGAGATGGTTGGAGATAGTTAGTGGTTCTAACCAACTCTTTGTTGGTTTCCATGCACAAAATTTGGGGAAGATTGAAAGACAGAGAGAGGTTCAAAATTGGGGTAATATGTGTGCGATGTAACTTACAAAGCAAAATAAGGTAAGACCAATTTTTTTTTTTTTTTTTTTTTTTTTTTCTGTTTTCTTTACCTTAATTGTTTCCATGTGAAAAATTTGGGGAAGATTGAAAGACGGGAAGTGGTTCAAAATTGGGGTAATAGGTGTGCGATGAAACTTACAAAGCAAATTAATATATGGCCAGTAAAAATTAATAAAAAAATATATTAAATGCAGATAGATAGCAACCGAACTTTATCTGTGAAGTTAATATTTAATTAATTTAGGATGCATACGTTTAAACTAAATTTAAAAAGAGTTTTTTTTATAGAATTTCATTGAATATAAATTAATGTTTAATTTATTTTAAAGTTTAAATATTTACAAAATACGATACTCAAAGTAAACCTTGATACAGAAGCTAAGATTAAAAATATTTACTTTTCCTATATAACATCGTTATGTAAAATAAACATCTTCCATGGGTCCAAAATAAAGATAATAAAATTAGATGTAAACTTACTTTTAAAACTTGAATATAAAAAATCAGTTTAAATTCCAGTGTAGAAAAACACCTTTAAAATTAGAGCTAAATATCAGGTAAAACAATTCCAAGTAAAAACTAATAACATTTTATTTTTGCAAAATAAGCTGTTTTAGAAGACTTTAATTTAAATAAATAAAAGATAAACTAGTATTTTTCTTATCACAGTTTGAAGATATAATTTAAATAATACAAATTTCCTAGATTCTATTAATACCTGAAATTAAACAGCATTGTTAAAAAATCTTAGCAAATAACAATATTATCAATAAAGAAAATAGTTTGTTCGAGGTGTAAGATTATTTTTGTAGAACTTCACAATAAGAAATTAGTAAGAATTACAATTAGAATTCTACAATTGATTTGAAATAACGATGTAATTCATCATTATCTGAATTGGTAGTGTTTAAGGACAAAAAAAAATTAATCTAAATATGCTTTTGATAAAACAAAAGATCCCAGAACGTTTATTTCTTAGCAAAAACTTTTATTTAGATTAAGGGACCTTAAAATTTGGCCATCGCTAGATTTTTGACTATAATAATACAATGTTGCAACAAAACATCCAAAATTTCAAAAGAGTACCCACCATAACATAAAGAAAGTGGTGGGTAACAATGTAAAAGAGGCGCACCCATATGTCTTTTTTCATTGTTACCCGCCAATATTGAATACTGGTATGCATAAAATGTTGAAAAGTAGGATGGGTTACTAAGTTAATAACTACTACTAAGACTGAGGGATATAGAGTCCAATGTACTTTGGGATAAAGGATTAACAAACTGCATATATATATAATTTCAAAATAAATACGGTTGTAAAAGAGTGTCAGTTTTCTTTTGAGTTCTCTTCTTATTTTCAGCTTGAGTACTATTATAACTGTAAAACATTCAACAACAATAACAACTACAATGAAGTCATACCTAATGACTCATGTCGATCGGGGGGAGAAAAAAATAAATAAAAAAAAAAAGCAAAGCCCTTGTAAAAGGGTTTTATTTACATCCCGCAGGCCAACGCAAGGGTTTGTCAGTGACAAATTGCCTTAACAGGTTAAGGCTAGAAACCATCGAAAAGATGGATTAGTAGAACACATTTGGAGCCCCAGTATTTTACAATCTAGATAAAAAAATTCTTACAACACTACACAATATACATAAAATGTATATCAGCTTTAACTAGAAGTGAACCAAGATCACTAGAGGTGGTGTGTCAATGCAACAACCAAAACGACTCTAGCCGCGCGGCTACAGCTGCGCGGCTCATAAATAGGACTACTGTTAGGTAAATGAATGGAACCCTTTCCAACAACGCGGCTGTAGCCGCGTGACTGAAGCGACTCGACTGCCTACTCGAGCAGTCTAGCCGTAACAGTCGTTTTTATATTTCTGGCAAATTTAAGAAAAAATAGACTGGCAATTAGTGTGGCACATAGCTTCCTCGCATCCAATCATGTACTTTATTGTTATATTAACATTAACATTTTTTTTGTATTACTTTATTGTTATATTGGTTATTGTCTAAAAAATATTAATAGTTTTAGCGATCTTTAACACTTAAAAGCGGTGTCGCTGTTGGTATTACTAAAAAATTGTATTGGAAAAAAATGTTTGTCTCATTGAAAAGATGAAGTCTGATTTTTTCCCCGGTCTAAATTTCCAATTTAAAATTTGAAGTTCACGCGTAACGTGAACGCTTGGACAGATAACGTTGTCCAACGAACTCGTCCTGAGCATTGTTAAAATGAACATGTACCTATACCAAATTTCATCAAAATCGGTCAAGAATTACTCAAGTTATCGTCGGACGTTTCAAAATTCGCGGACACACTTACCGACAGACAGACAGACAGACACGAGACCAAAAATGTTCCCTGATGTCTGAAACGGATTTCTGTCTTGGAATTTTTAAAATCGGAGACATAAAAGTTTTTCGTTCCCTAAAGTTAACAGAATGGTTCCGTTACCTTCGGTAAGCACGAAGCAATACTTATATAAGCAATAAGCATGAAAGCTATACTTTCATTGTATAGACCTTTAAATAAACACAAAATTATTAACAATGGGAGACAGACAGAGAAAAATAGACTCCAGTGACGGGACTTGAACCACTGGCCTCTTAATGCTTCCGTTACCTTCGGTAAGCTCAGGAGCAAAATATTTTGTACTATTGTTTATAGTTGGTATATTAATAACTTTTATTTTCATTACGATTAAATTTCTAATCTGAGTGTAAGTAACTTTTTTTTTTTAGCAGGGCTGATAGGTTGGTTCTTTAGCATAAGACTGTCTCTGTCTCACTAGTGGCCAGAGTAGCAAAACATAAATGAACTGATCAATATTTAAACTTCATCCTTCAACAAATGTCACTATATAAGTATGTTTTGAAAGCCCTCAGTGTCTCTGTCTCTTGACGAGTTGAGAATTACTTCTTATTAACTGCTGTAGCAGTACAATTACTAGCTCTTCCTCTAGAAGAAGACATATTAACATTGCTATTTCGTTCAAGACGTTACCGAAGATAATGAAAATCAGATTCATATTAACAAGCGGCACGGATTCTAAGTTATATAGGAGCCGCGCGGCTAGAGCCGTATGACTCTAGTCGCGGGACTAAAGGTTTAACAAGCGATTTTAGCTGGGCGGCTACGTCCGTCCGGCTAGAGTCGCTTCAGTCGTCACATTGACACTGCACCTTTAGAGGCTAATTTGAGCGAACATTGACGATATTGAAGGTGGAATAAGGTTATCGGGAAGTATATTAATCAGCTGCAAGACTGGGCTATTATTGCGAGTAAACAATTCATTTGTTGGTATGAAAATAATCCTTTTTTTTATAAGTTATGAGTAATTTTGAGTTGAAATAAGATAAGTTGAAATTAAACAATTTTAAGGAAGTTATTTCCTCTTCCCAACTCTTTTAACATCCCCCCCCCCCCCTTCTGAGACAGCACTAGAATAAAAAAAGCAATAGCCAGTAATATATTTATAAGAAATAACATTATCTAAAAAAAAAAAAAAAAAATACAAGGTTCAACAACTCGATTGGAAAAGTATAACTTTATATCTCATAGCTTTAGTCGATACCTTGTAACTTAATGGTATAAATAACCCCAATTTAATCGATTTTAGTACAAATTAATGCACACGTTATGCAAGGATATCTCGAAAAAATATAGGTAAGAAAAATCATGTTCAAATTTGATATAATTAATGTAAAAAAACACTTTTTAATACCTAAGAGAATAAGCATATTGCGGTATCAATAAATTATAAGTTTTGGAATGAAATCAGTCAATTAAAAAGCTTTAGTAAAGCTTCAAGCTAACCTTGAACCAAATGTAATTCGAGCAACATTTAATCCTATATAATTTCAGAAGAGGTACTCATTTTTAACACATCTATAAATATGCAAATTGTTTCTTCAAAAACGACTACAATTAAAATTAATTAGTTAAAAGAAAGTCCGTTAATCGAATACACACACACGGATATGCAATGATTTAATAGACATTTTAATAATAATAAAAATAAAAAAATGAAAAAACAGCATTAAATATACACAACAAGTTAATATGTTCTGTGCTATTATAAAATTATTTTTTGTAAATTTCTACCTTGAATATGCATACAGATCTATGCATATAGATTATGCAAACAAAGAACGTAATTTCATGATTCGCGATAAAAAATATTATTATGTCTGTAAGTCTGAAGAAGCGGTCTCCCATAAAATTACAAAAAAAAAATTATAGAAACTTAAAAACAGGAAACATGGATTTCACATGAGACTGTCAATGACCTGGTAGATAAGAGTTACAAGGACACAAGAATGCAACAAGATATTTGAATCATTTTATTGTATGCAACGCACAATTATTAACATAATTACTACAACAAAATAGTTATTAAGAGAAAATTTGAATAAGAAATAAAAATGATGTATTGAATCTGGAGAAGTGAGTTTTCTTACGTACTTCAAGCTTTTAGTGTATTTATTCTCAAAAAAAAAGTTAATTAGACTGAGATTGAATACGAAACTTTTGCTTTCGAAAGCTATGTCATTGTTCTGAAGAATAAACATTTTTTATGTCTCTGTTTTCAAATATTCCAAGACAGAAATCCGTTTCAGACATTAGGGAACAAATTTGATTCCGTGTCTGTCTGTCAGTCTATCACCCAATTTTTACGAACCAGCATATATTAAAAAATTCTTGTCCGATTTTTAAGACATTTTGATGGTAGGTCATAATTAGCCCATTGTTGTTTTCATATAAGTTTCAACCTTCTGCGTCCACTTGTTTTTCCTCCACATGCACACATATAATACATTTATTTATTTATATCTTCAAAAGTATTAAGATTTAAAGCGTCTGTGCGCTTTAAATCTTGCTAAATTGATACTTAAATTCAGGTAAAAAATCAGAACAATTTTGACAGATTTAAAACCGGGGGGAAAATGAAATAAATTTGACGATTATAGGTTTTAAAAGCATAAAATTAAAGTATACGAAATAGAACGCAATGGCGCTATGCACCCCCACCATTTTAAAAATAATACTAAATTTCATGGAACTTGTACTTTTAGTACTCTTTTAAAACTTTAATTTTTGTCATCCGATTTCCTATTTAAAAACTTTTTTTTTTTTAACAAAAACGGGTCTTTTATCTTTACTATATCTCCAGATTATTACATCATCCTTTAAAAATTAGCTTAAAACCTTTAGCTTATCTGAATAAAGTGACTGAGACAAGTAAGGCAAAACCGGCATTCAACCGGAAGCTGTAATCATCAGCGCGAGAGATGATGAGTCATGTGAAACTTAGAGTCGTCGTATATGATTGGTCACAGCTTACACCGGCTTTGCCGGTTTCACTTTAATAAATCATTCATAGGAAACAGTATTCCACTGCTTTATCTCTCCACTGTTTAATTTTAAACACAAATAATAATAAAGTGGGTCAATTTGGGGGGAAAAAAACTTACTTTAATTATATGTATATATACACTAATTTTTATAAGCAAAACCCCCTAATTTAGGTGAAGTCCTTTTTAAATATATATTGCATCGCTCTTATGTAAACTTAAATATATACAAAATTTAACTTGTTCATGTTCATGTGGGAAAATAATTTTAATTATTTCTGCGCGAATATGATAACCTCTAAAAAAGAAATTAACATCAATTAATACGAGAGATTAGCGTCCTCGGCTCTGAAACCAAGGAGTGAGTTCGAATCCCGGAGGGGCCAGACATGTTTCACACTGATGATCTCATCGAGTAGATGAGTAAAGTGGTCGGATAACCCCTGTCCTGTAATGATCTAAGCTGTCAAACGGGACTACAACCCCAAAAAAAAAAAAAAAAAAAAAAAAAAAAAAAAAAAAAAAAAAAAAAAACATCAATTTTTACTTATATTGAAGATATATTATGGGGGGGACTAAGATTATTTCTTGATGATTGACAATTTCATTGCAAATTAGTTAATATGATTATATTCTCTAGATGGCCAAAAAACTCAACACTAAAACTCAAACACTTTAGAGAGCATATCATGAAAAACTATATTTATTTTGCACTCCAATTATTTTGCACCCCAATTATCAGCTCAATACTTTGACTTGACAACGAAAACATAAACAAATATTATTATATCCAGGTTCGGTCACTCGCATCACAAAAACGATGGTATTATCCCTTATGTTAAAAACGATTTACTTCTACTAGATATATCAATTTTTCGAGCAAATAATTCTTACTAAGTTCCTGAAAGCAATCAATCATTAAAATCTAACTATTAGCCGTGGTAAACGATAATTATTGCTATGATATAAGGATTATTAGAAACTTAAGGAAGCGAAATATATCAGTGTGTAAGTTACTAACAAATGCATAATTATAATTAAGTTTCAGTCAGAATACAAATTGCTAAATTTAATAAATTAGTTGCAGCTATTAGTTACTCTATTCTTTATTTTAACTTGAGATAAATAACAATAATTGTGTAATTCAAGCCTCAAACAAGAAGTAATTAATGTACGGTTCATTTTATATACTATTGAAAATATTCTTTGTAGGTTGTCAATATTTTTAAAGCAGTTTATGTCTCTATAAATCATTATACCGAAAAATTAATTTATTATACGAACCCTTACACTGCAAATTGATAATAATTCATTATTTCACTGCCAGTAACCCTGCTTATTATTGAATTGTATTATTTTAAAAAAGTAATCCCAAAACTGTCATGCTAATAGAAGTGCCGTAAGCTAAATGTTCGAAACTCTACCTACATTAAAGTGGTTTAAAAACAGTCGTTTAATAAACTACCAGTTATTGATGAATTAGTAATAACTGCTTCAAATAGAGTATGTTCACAAGTCAATAAACCATAAGAAAATACGGTAAAAATATTAAATTACGAAATAATATCCAAAAAGGTCCTTATCAATCGAAATCTTCATTATAATGCTTTGAACTTTTGAAATCTTAAAAAAAAAACACATCTGGGTTTAATTTTTTATATATAGACGTTGCATACTGCTACCACAACAAGCGTAAAGTAGCCGTCCTTCGTCTAACGGCCTTAACCGGTGTCGATCAGAATATTAAAGAAAAAAAATAACAATGAAATTATCAGTTTAGTCCACAACAGAATGTATAAGTATTGATTTCATAATTAATTACAATGTGTGTATTTATTACGATGGTAATTATTGTTTAGAATAATTATTCATTGTTTTAAAATAACCAGCCTCTAATCCGCCATATTTATTCATAATAGTTTTTCTAACATTTAAATATGTAGTACATATTATAAAGGAGAAAGTATTCAGATGGAGAAAATATCTATAGTTTGATAGATGTACACTTTAATGTTCATTTAAAAAATAAATAAAATAAAAAAATATAATAAAATCCGACTCCTGTGCAAACGATTGGAGCCTTACCTGGTAAACCGATTTTATTTCCTTTAGCTTACTTCCATCTACAACTCAGTCCTTTGAGTAATCCACTTTCACTTTCCTTTCACTTACTACCTAGTCCTAAAATCCTTCCTGGAAAATATTTTCACCATGTGTCCTAAACCTTTCCACTTCCTCAATTTTTCCTATAAAAGCAGGTGTACCCGAAGTAAGCATCCAATCCTGCATACCAATTTCACTTCCGACATCCTTGAACATCCTGCTTCCACTTAGCATCATTTGGAGATATTAAATGAAATTTATCACTAATAAATCATCTGCAATAGCATATGACCAAGTTCAGGGATATCTCTAACTTCTTGAAACTTGGCTTAAGAAAAGGAAATTCAAAATTGATGAAAACAAAAGTGTCCATCGTTTAGTTTTAGATACGGCATATATGAAAAAATACCCCTAAACAAAATTCCTATCCCTCAATCCAGTTCCTTTTACTACTTTGGATTACACCTGGAACGGCGTTTGACCTAGGCGCCACATAAAACTTAAACGACAATACTGCAACCGACCCTACAAACTGTTACCCAGACTTCTTCACCACACATATAAACTCATCCCACATAACAAATTACTCATCTATAACACCATATGATCATACGATATTGAACTCTGGGTTGCACCAAGCTTTCCAAATCCTATCGTATTCAGTAGATCCAATATTTTTAAAAAAAAAAATAGTCCATGCTTCTTTCTATGTGTCTAACATCCCTACCACAAAATATAATTAAAAAGCTCCAATTCATTACAAAATATCAACAAAAATTAAAAAAGACACAAAATATCCCAACTCACAATAACATTATAATAGCTTCGGTAAACACAAATAATTTTTAGTTACTTATGCCAATAAATAACTTGTTAAAAACAAATAAATAAATAAAAACTTCACGACTCTTCTCAGCGATCTTCGTCCATGACCTAGCCATATCCCAATACAAATTACAAATCTTTCTATGACTCAATATCCCAACATCCCAATCCTTTAATCCACAGCCTATCATTACCATCAATCCCGGAAATCATTCTTGACGTCTAAAAGGGCAGTTACCACTTAATTTATTGAGCGATCCTGAACTTTTAAATATACGTAATATTTATTTATTCATGATAGTCTAAGTAAGTACTATTAATGGGCATTTCCTCGTTTTTCTTTCAATCAAGTCATTGTAAAACCATACATATCAATATTGCTTATAATAAGAAATTATGAAGTTACTATTCTTTAATAAATATATTTATTTTCGAATAAATTTAAATGAGATCTAAATCAATATTACAATATAAAGGATGACTCAGCTATTCTGCGTCACCCATTTAATCTATGCTTTTTGAAAAAAGAAACAAATGCAGTATGGACTTGTGTTATTCTTTAGCAAATATTTTAACCCTTAACTGCCCGAATTAATTGTTTTGGGGAATTTTTTGAGGTTTTCTAGGGATTTTGTCTGTTAAGGGGTCCCTTAATATGGAAAAAATGTTTTAAAAAAATTTAAAAAATTCCTTACCCCAAATTTCGGCCCAAATTTCGATGAAGTCCACAAATTAGTTTTGACCTGGCGCGGCGTTGCATCGGCAGCGATTTTAACTTTCTTACTTTAAATTTCGGTTGGTTTAAAAATAGAATATATTTTTTTCAAATCTCAATGGTCGGGCAGTCATGCTTCGTAATAGATATATACAGTGGCGTACATAGGGGGGGGGGCCAAGGGGCCCTGGCCCCCCCC